>QXVZ01002792.1:0-27288 GCA_008931825.1 Phallusia fumigata
CTGAAATTGTTACATACTTGTTTGTTTTTACGGCACAGAACGCTTCTCTACATTGTGAGATAAAATATTCACTCTGTAACTAATCATTCCTTAAACTTCTTTTCACGCTACTGCCGTGGTTCGCAAACTGTGCGTTGCGACACCTAAGTGCGCCGTTTAATTTCCAAAGGCCTCGCACAACTATCCCGTTTCGCATCTAAACTGTTTTTGTTACGAATTAAGTATTTGCATTTATTAAGGCATCTAAATTCTTATCGCTGGTGTGTCGAAGGTCGAAGCAGTTATTTAAAAAGTGTCGCATCGAAAAAAAATGAGAAACACTGCACTACTGCATCTAAAACTTTCCGGTTATCTGCAATGTTGTCTATTTCATACATTTTTCTGGAAGTTTTGCATTCGCATTTCTCAAGCAGCCCTAAAAGTGCATCCGTTTTTCCTACCTGCTTCTCAACCGTATCCAAATCAATCATTGGTGTCGTTGCCGGTTGGTCAAAGACTTTAGTAGTAAACAGTATTGGCTCGCTCGGTGTGACGTCACTGCTTATCACTGTGAAATCCGTTGTAATTTCGCTTGTTGATGTAGTAGGAACTGTGGTCAGTTTGGTTTCTTTTGTTGTCGACATGACGGTTGGAGCGGTGACTAAAAATATTTTTTTAATTGGCAAAGATTTATAGACGATCTTACACGAATCACAAAGTTTTCCGGCAAAGTTTTAAAACCGTTAAATCCTAAAAACTTTTCCTGTTGAAGATTTTAAACTCCAAGGATCGTACAAGGCTAAACTGAACTACTTGATCAAGCGTTAAAACAATGATTATCATAAAAACTTTTTTTAATTCCTGGCCCTAGTAAACCCAAACGATGATGCGACAGTTACGTTTAGTTATTGTTAGTTTACATCCTAATTTCTCGCTGTTTTGAAATCAAAAGACTTGATTTTCGGGTAGAAACGGATACAAATTTTTGATTTTTTCATGGTCTTACAGACTTACCTGGTTTAAAGTATGGCGACTGGCAGATTACTTTATGTTTTGAACCGCATGATACATCACTCCATAGACCTCTCAGGCCGATATAATCGATGTATCTGTATGCAACAACAGCGCAGTCGCGATTTCGACCAGTCACTGAATTTTCTTGTCTCTCCCAAACAGAATATGTGATCGGTTCACGGCTGTACACTGAAATCCAAATACCCTCAAACTTTCCGTCTGTTATCCCCAGCCAGAAGCCGTCAGTTAAATCTGCCATATCCGCGTCTTTAATTGTTTCACGAAGAAGGTCGTCTTCTTCTTGGTTAGTTATTACCGGGACTGTCCTGCCTTTCTCGTGACAAAGGCATGTTGCTTGCTGCAATGTAACTGGTTTCGATGCGTACTTGACATAACGTTGATGCTGCGAGTTCACTTCTGCAATTAAATACAAAACTCAGACCTGCATGGTTAAAGTTATTGTGTGCATACATAAAAACACTTACTTGCAGCTGTATTAAAAATGTTAACTTCGACTGTCTTATTTCTAGCCAATGACGTCCCTAAGCACAGCATTAAAAAGCAAAATGACTGCTGTGCACTCCAACCAAAATGATCTGAACTACTTAAAAAATGCATTTTATGTTTACCGCGCACCAACTGTAACAATTCTTACATTTTATGAAGCGATGGACTGGTTTATTCACAAAGAAAAGAAATGACGTCATGTAGTTTGTCCGAAAAAAATGCTTTTGTGAATTGTACTTTGAACATTTGATGATTTTTATGAGCGGTGGTTTCATTTGTATTTATTTAATTTTTTATTACTTTTATGAAAACTGCAAAGATTGTGCAAATAAAGAAAAATCTTGACGAAAAATTAGGAGACTAATGTGTTCACTACAAAGCAAGAGTTCATGAAATGCTACCCAAAAAGCTTCCATTCTATTGTCAGGCACAAACAATAGGTAAGTGTGTCTAAGCTTCTACTGTTACACAATAGAATATTTGGGTGAAAGAAAAAACGCCACAGCTTTTAAACTAGCGTTCTGGTCCTGTGTCATGTATTCTGTGTTTGCTCATAAACATTGAAAACACAGATTACAAGCCTTTGAGCCCCAAGGAATATGTTTGTGCTAAACCAAAACACATTTTGAGCAGCTTATTGGCCCATTCCACTACTATGTTGTGAATTCTCAAGTTGGTGGGCACAAGTGGTTGTGTTCGATTGCTATTGTTGTGCGGTCTTGTTCAAACAATCCAATCCTGTAACTCCCCCACCCAGTTGTGCTTATATGCTGCTGGCCTGGCCGCAAATACTTCTAGGGCAGCCTGCTTTCGAAATGTGTAACACCACAGTACAATTCTTGTTTATTGTGCATATGTGATTTTCAAACTTACCCCGTTGTATTTTAGTTTAGTATGCCTTTAGTTTTTGTTTGAAACTATGTTACTGATAATTCGATTTTTGTAACTTTTCTTTCTGACAAACTGTTACATATTGAAAATATAGAATCACAAGCCCAGCAAATGATAAAACTATATTTATTCCCTTACTTTTTACACATAAAAACATAACAGCATAAGGATCATTCAAAACACATTGAACGGAATGAAACAATCGGTACGACCTTTCTCCCCAAACAAAACACCACAGGCCCACATAAAAAAATCCACAAAAAATGCAGATCTTAAATCAAATTAAAAAACATGCCAACTTTTCTGTAATAAAATCAAGCATTAAAGAATACATGAATGCCTTGCTATAGTAACCATATTTAGACACTGCTGGTAACAAGACATAAAATTGTTTGCAATCCATACAAAACAGTCTTTAGTTGAGCATGCATGATTCGTATGTCGGGACCATGTACTTGATGTTAATGAAAGCATCTTCCCCTCCATGTCTTTCGAATGCCTCCAAGGTCTCCTGAATCAAGTCTCCGATATTTTCCCTTTTCTGTTGACTGTAATCGATTCCATCACCACTGTTCACTGCATAAAAAAGGAAGATTCACAACTCAACATTTAGTGTTTAAAGATTTTAAACCCCAGGTATTTGTTAATATTTTGGCACATTTTGAAAATAATCACTGCACCAAAAGAATTTTAATCTGCTTCTAAACTGAATCTTTTGTGTTATTTGCATTGACGTTTTTTTGCTGTGGTCTACAACACTGTATTTAAACTGTTTAAATTTTTTTGTTTTAATTTACATAACTTACAGTTGTTGTTCTTGAAAATGTTCAGAATAGGTAGGATCTGTCTATAGTAGGGAACAAGCGCCTCTCCCACCATGTCAGCGGAAACTACCAGATGTTGCAAAACCTTCAGGGTGGTGCAAATTACTGGGCGGTTTCTGGTGTTCAGGGCATCTAAAAAAACAATTGTGAGTGGTCAGAATACTCATAAAATGATCTCCCACTTTAAACTGATCCACTTTTAGCCATGTCAACCCAACAAAGGTTAGTACAAAAAGGAATATATCTACTGCCATAAATACCTCCGTTTTTATAGATAGTAAAGATTTTTTTACACATGTTCTGGAAAAAACAAGACTTGAAACAACAAAATCGCTTTTTTTGGTGTTATTTCTTTTTAGCAAAAACCTTTTTTTATACCGATTATATGTGACTATTTTTATTCAGTGACTAATACCTTGATGCTAAAAACTTGCTGGTCGGTTCAGCTTTAACAAAACTTACTTTTAATAGGAATGATCAGTTGTGGAATAACAGGCAAAATTTTGGATCCGCCATGTTCAAGCATATCATGGACACCCTGTCGGGCAAAGAATTCATATGGGTGGACAGTTTCGCACAGACCATCGTAAAATAATGGGAGGTAGTGATGGTAGTCTAGCTTCTCAATTTCAACCTGGCAAAAAAGATTTTTAGTAAATTTCAAACAGAGGTTTGTATGATGTTTTGTGACCAGAGCTTACACAGAAATTTGAAAATATGCAATGAACCTCATGATGCAGCTGAGAACAATAGCATTAACAAACCAACTACATACCAAGCAGTAAAGGTAGGACAAGTGTATTGCAAATTACTCTTTTCTTAGGATTGCCATACTTTCCATGCTATCCTGTTCCCCTTGGTGTCATGCTCCAAAGCAATGGGAAAGTCACCACGTTCGTAGAACTTCCTGAACGCTGTTGGTTTTGCTGGTCGTGATTTGAAGGCATCGGCTGCTGGAGGCCCTTTCACCTGTAAATAAATCAAACTTATCTATTTGTTTTATTTTATCCACAGTGGTTGAAACTACGACAACTTGTCAAGGTAGTTTAAGTTGCCCATACTGTTGACTTTTATATGGCTACGCTGTTGTTATCTTTTGACATTGCTAACCCTGGAAACCTGTATTAATGCAAAAATTTAAATGGAAAACAACTTTCAGGTAAGCTTTGATAATGCACAAAAAGTATGTTCCTAACACTCACTAAAATACTTCCAGGGCCAACAGGGAGGTAACAGCACATACCTTTGAGTTCTTCATGTAGGACTGCAACGAAAATCCCTGCGAGCGACATTGCTTGTGTACTGCAGTAGAAGACATCTTGATGTCAAATTTACCCTAACCCCAAATTTGACCAAAATTCCTACTTCTGTTAAAAAAAAGTTCAGTTCTTTTATCTGTAGAAAGGTTACCCTCTGACAGAAGTACAAATTGTTAAATAGTTTGTTTGGTGGGATTCACAAGCATGTTTAAATTTTTACCAGCTTTGTTTTCATGCGTTTTCAAGAGGTTTGTAACATTTAATTTCAGTTTTTGTTTAAAATGCCATAATTCTAGCTCAATGTACAAACTTATTAATGCAAGTAGGGTTAGCAAGTATCTTTTAGTAATCTTTAGGCTTGCTATTCTTATTTTCTGTATTTTCTATTTGAGTTTGTTAGTATAGCAGTAATTAAAAAATATTACTAGCACACTGCACACAACAAAACCCTTATAATTCTGATGAATTTATACACTTTTTACTGTATAGGTTGTGGAGTTGTAAATACAGCTCTCTAGGTCAGTGATTTTAAATTATTTTGCACCACAACCCATAATAGCAAACAAATACCCTCCTTCAAAAACTTCTATTAAAACATGAAATATGTTTCTAGGATGCATTAATATCTTCTTGACTGTGAATTACAGGTTAGAATGGTTTTTGATATTTTAAATGGGCTTCTAACCACTCTATTTTTCCACTAAAATTCTTTTAATACCTAAAACTATACAACTATACTCAAACACCTTGTTCCCCTAAAAAAGGCTGGTAATCTATTACCTCCAAGTTGAAAATACTGCTCTAGAATGTACCAAGAGTGTTGTTTCTGGTGTATCCGACAATCTAGGTTCCATTTCGACCAAAAAATACAATATCAGTGCACCTGCCGTTTGTTAAACATCGCAAAAAATTTGCTTACTGTGCTCTGGGCAGAAAATCGATCAGAATCACCTGCCTAGTTAAAAAATTCATCGATAATAATCATAACACCTAGCCTGGCTGAGCTATATTGCCTTAAAAGAGGAGAAACGTATATTATTCGTCAACAACCAGTGCCTGGTAACTTTCTTTGCAATGCGACCATCGTAAGTAACGGAGCGCACTGTTGCTATGCGACCGTTAACTATGTAAGGGTCAAAGGTGAACTGGTATTTTTTTTTCAAAAAGGGAAAATGTAAATTTTAGGTAATATGTGATACAAACAAAGTAATTATAACCCTTTTTTAAGTTTGTAAAAAAAGCAAACAGAAACTACCATTTACGCTTGTTTAGTAACTTCCACCCCTGCCAAGGATATTGAATTGTGCGTACGACGACCTGGATGCACAGGGCGTTTGGTGCTTTTTGTGTTTCAAACCGTACTGCCTTCCTTGCCTGTATTACGCAGTTTTTACCAGAATGCACTCTCTTTCTAGTCACAAACACATTTCGTTTTCTTGTATTATCACGCACGATAAACGCAATGTTGTACCTCAAAAACGAAACAGATACAGATGCGATGGCAAGAAAAAAGGCGACGCATGAAGACAATTTTGTACTTTCCTGAAGTCATGCATGCACGTTTCCTTCACTGCCGTTAAGGTCAAATGTCACTTGTTCCTCGCAGTAGTAGCCTTTGTGACCAATACCTCGATGGTCACTGGGTATCGAATACTTATTCACTGCAGCATGCCATCTTAACAAAGAAAGTAGGTTTTCTATTAGGCTTAAGCATGTATTAAGTCAACCACAAAAGAATAATCTTTTCATGAATAGGGATGTAAAACAATAACAATGCAAAGCCATTTTTGTGTTAACTGCTGTGGAGCAAACTGTTTGATTCGTCAACTACGCGGCAGTTTTAATTTTAAGAAAAATATTTCTTTAGTTTTTACAACATCTTTATGGACGTCAAAACACCAGGCCATGTTCTGTGTTATTGTAGCTTGCATATGAACCGTAAAAGTGCTGGTGCCAGACAGCTTTGCGCAGCCACCTAGCGGACTAAGAAAAAACAAGTAAAACACTATTGAAATAAAGCAATTAGTGTTTAAAAACTTTCACTAACTAGCAAATGATTTGACACAAAAACCGAACTTACTTAACGGTATCTTCTTCAGAATTGCCACAATTTTTCAAAAACGTCCAGTAGGCGATGAACTTTGACCGATTAAGATAACCGACCATAATACTGACCAACGCCAGCACTGTGCCGCAAATCACGATGAAGGCCAGCTGTGCTGGAGTGAGTTTGAATTCTTTCTCGCCCCAATCGCTGTGACAATAGTGAATCTGAAGCTCGTCGAGTTGCAACAGGGTCAAACCTGAACACAAAGTAGAACGTTTTGTTTGTTTATTTATTTATTATTTCTTCATTTGTTTTGGAGGGGGTGGGGGCTTGTTTTATGACGTCATTGCCGACAACTGTTGTGGGTGTCATAGGTTTTCTATGACCTAATTTTTACTAAACGATACATACTGTATAGTTTAAATTACCAACGTGATTTGCACTAAATACAGCAGTTTATAAAGTTTCACATTTCAGGGGCCTATGGGTCCCAATGTAAAGGTGAACTGGGGTGAAAAGTTGTCAGTGCACAATTTCAGATGCCGATCTAACATGTGCGGAAATTGAAAGAAATTCGGACGACACTTATCAAAACGCGTTAGACATACATTAAAAAACAGAGGGACCCGAAACAAGATGTACGACGTCACAGCGAAGAACACTGCATTTTTTTGCTTCCTGTACCTGCTTTGTAACGCTGACAGCGACAGGTAGAAAGAAACTGATAAAGCATGACTGCTAACACAATCCGTATTGATCTGTGTTCTAAATGCCATTTGCACAAAGCAGCTTATGAATAATAGAAAGACCACAAAACTCAGAGGGACTATTCCACTATTACGTATCGCGCCCTCGAATGCACTTGCACACTTGCCACAAAGGGACTTGAAATCCGTCAATAAATTGTTTCAAAATGACATGCTTGGGCACCCAACTATTAGGTTTTGTGATATTTCTGAAAAATCTGAAACCGCTATAGCGAAACAGTGGTGCAACCGGGTCGTGCATGCTAGTTTAAAGTGGAGAGCATAGCGTGGTCAACCAAGGACAGCAATATGAATAAAGGCTGAAAAGTTTCGAATTATAATACAATACTAATGTTCTAAAATATACTGTTTTGGCAATAATTCATTTTAAATCTCGAATTTTAAAAGTCGTTTTGTTTTTTTTTGGTATTGTCAGGGATACCACACCGAACAATGAAAGATAGTGTTTCTGTCCCTTTGTGTCATTTATTATACGTTTTCCAACGATTTACTTCATCAAAGGCAAACAAAATGAAAATTTTAGTCGTCTTTGCTTTACAAAAAGTAAATAAGCAAACATACTTTGGTTTAAGTGTTTTTCATAGTTCAAAAAGAAAAAAAAGATCTGTTTTTGAACCTGACTACCTGATAAAAACGCACTTTAAATCGAATACTTTATAGAAAAACTTAAGAAAACCCCAGAAAGAAACTACTAAAAACATCTCCAATTTTCAAAATTCTGCTGTATTTTAGTCTATTTATGCATTTATCTGCTCCTAGAAAGATTAAACACAGAACGGCAGGTTACCTCTCAAAGGTGGGGGTTTGTCGCATGCCAGCTTATCCCAGTCGGAAATAATCACCTTTCCACCTCCCTCAAACAGAAAATGCATAGCAGTCTTGATGGTACAACTGCAGTCCATAGGGTTTCCTCCAAGTAATAACTTGACTTGCGGCTTTTCGATATCGCTATCCAGAAAACGGTTCTGGCTTGAACGATGTTTGGTCCAAATAGTCTGAGAATGATGCAAAATCTCGTCACTGAAACCGGTGATGTTGTTGTACGTCATGTCAACGTAGATTTTTCGGACTGAGTTTATAACGCCCACTAGGGGCGCTGGAGTGTCTTCGCTTGGAATTGGTTTCAAATTGTCCAGATAGGCCTTAGATTCAGCAATTCCGTCGAAGATTGCCCACAGCGTTATTACAGTTTCTTGGACGAAATTGTTGTGTGCAAAACTGAGAAGCTCAATCTGGGAGTTCACCACGATGTCCTGAAGTAACGTAATGTCCAAGAATCGCAAACCGTTGTTCCCTAAACTTAAACGCTGGAGGTTTGGGAACTTCAGCGACTTTCGGTCCGGCATATAAATGCCTCCAAGTCTAATTCCTGGCACAAACTTAGTCTTGAAAACCCTCCAAACTGCGTTTGGGGCTTCTAGGCTGGCAACAACGTTTCGAACGCTCAAGTTTTGCAAACTCCATGACACCGGCCACAGAAAAGAGTCATAAAATGCCCGCACAAAAGGATTTCCATCCAAAACCAAACTTGTCAAGTTTTCGAAGGTGGAAAATGCGTCGGTGTCAATAAATTTGATTCCATTGTTGCTTAGGTCCAAGAAATAAACTTGGCTGAAATTTTTTAAGCTCCCAGAATACAAAGTGTTATTAGGTACACGATTGTCAGTGTAAGTCAGAGCAGTAATCCCTCCCGGTATATTTGGGAGGGCGATGCGACCCCCTGTACATTTGACCTCTGAACTGTCGGAGGGGCAAAAGCATTTGTTTGGACAGTTCGACCGATGACGTGTGGTGACGTAGGACCGATCCGTTGTGACGTAAGGATACTCTGTTGTGTCGGTTAACGATGGATAAACTGCAAAAAACGTTAAGGTCAAAGATGATTTTTGCACAAAAATGTCGAACGCACAAAAACATTAAACGGACGCTAATAAGCTGAACTAATGAAAACGAAATGAAAATATAACTGATAGGATTTGTATATTTTTGGTACCACCAGAATATCTTATGTACTCTGTTCCCAGTAGCTCTTTTGTAACGGCAAAATATTTGCCACATATGGGAGGAATATCTTAAGTAGCTACTACATCTATCATTTTCACATTTATTTGGAGGAAAATAAAGAGTTTCTACGGTTACCGTTCATTTTGCAGACTTGCATAACGCATTTTAAAACTTTTGAAATGTCATTTGAACTTTAAAAGTGACACATCCACCCTAATGTTCCAAATGGGCTGGAATTTACGCAACTCGGCCATCATAATAACAACAAGAAGTCATAAGAGCTGTATTAACTTACCGTCGGTGTTGTTAATTGGTTCCGGAGCCTCAGTAACTGCAGCTGTCTGTTTCGCTGTAGAAACTTTCAGCATTGCAAGCAGCACTCCAGTTGTAGTAAGAAACACCCACAATCTAAGAGTCATGATCCCTTCCTGCTCCCAGCTCGACAGCTTCGTGCATTTCGTATCACCAACAATTCGAACTTACACCACACTGCGCATATTGCCCTACAACCCTACTCCGCCTTTGTGACCTGTTGTCAGGTAAAGTCAAATGCGTGAAGTCGGGAGTAAACTCGAACCATAAGCAGGATTGAGGAAATCACGCTTGTGGGGATCAAAGAGCTTATAACGAGCCATCAGCACCTCGTTATGGCGTGTGGTGAACTCTTTTCCTGACCCTGCTGTTGGTGCGGTTATATAACAGATCTGATTAACTGCTTAATAATAGTGATAACTGCGGAGTTGGCTGTTTATAATATATTTTGAAATAGTGGTGCAATAAGAGGCTGNTTAAAGCCTGGGTATATCGAAAAAATATAACATTCGCGCTTTTGGATTTAGATTCAACCGTTTTAAACGCACAATAAACGGTTCGAAGTTTGGATTGATCTGTGTTGTCGAACATGATGTTCATTTATGCCATCTTGTTTGACTCAAGTCGAAAGGTTTGATCTGCAAAATTAATCTGGGTATGCTAGTTGTTTTACTTTCGGCTTACGTGTATCAACTTTCGTTTTGAGATGAGTAAAAAATGTTTTTGGGGTTGTCTCAACAAGTCAACTTACGTTATTTTTTGCTGCTGACGTGCAAAAAAATTTGCGTTGATATTGGGACGCTATCGTTAATAGTGAAGCCTCACAAAGTAGTCTTTAAAGTAAAACGAACAAAGTGTCGTGAGTGGAACTCAAGCGAGTTGGGATATAGGGATGAAGAAATGCAGCGTTTAAGTCTTTTTAAATGGGGCAAAAATGCTGAACGTACATCTAAAATGACGGGTAAACCAAGGAACACCAAAATACGCGCTGATTGTCGATTAGGGGCGAAAGGAACACGCCAAAGCGGACACAATGCTGAAACAAGCTACTACAGATTTCGGAAACAATTGGAACATTTTGTTTGACGATAAAATACAGCTCAACTTATAAAAACTCTCTCTCCTCTCGTGGTGGTTAAATGCAGCTCTCACCTTCACAGTGAGGAACGTGGCGTTCAAGGTCATTGCCACCGGCCATGCATTTCATTTCCACCACCTCGCCGTCTAGAGTTCTATTATCTTGCACTTGCTCCGCTTCTCGCGTCTCGAACAATGCAACCGCTCCGTTCGCGGATACTTGGGTGTCGTAGGTCTGACGCGATGTATCAGTGCCTAACCTTTTGCGCCGCTTGAACATAGGAAAGCTTCGCAACAACGCCAGCATGGCCAAACGCTTGGAAATGGCCAAGTGCTCGTCGGAGTCCACGCCTGTCGACCCCGCTGTGCTTTTGCCGAGCACTCGATGTGTTGGATCTTTCGCGGCATTGTTGTTATTGTGGTTGTTGTTATGATTCGGGAGATGCTTTGATTTGTCAGGCGGCGCCTTGGCCACGGCGTCGGCAAGCTTAACCGTGGTCAAACTGCAGGTAGCGTGGTTTACAGCTCGTGTAGGGGATTTCCCGGATACGGAGCCGTTCTTCACGCACTTGTGGTCGATTGAAACGAGCGCAACGTCACCGTTTGTGTTCTGCTGGTCTCCCTCCACGTATACTTGTATCGTCTTGCGCCTCTCCTCCTGCCGACTGCCCCCGTCCGATCGTTTCTCGGTGGGTCGGGCTTTCTGGCGGTCGTCCCCGTACAAGCTGTGTCGGTGGGTCTTGTAAAACGCCTTCGCGTCTTTGCGGAAGGACCTGAAGAGAGGATGGGGGCGTTAAAGACAGGTGGTTACAGTTTAAAAGTTCGGCAAAAAATAAAACTCTATTGACTTGGGAGGTAAAGGCATTGGAAAACTTATCACGAACGGGTACGTGTTTTGCATCTTTGCCGAAGGACCCAAAGTGAAGAAGGGGGCTTAAAAGACTGTTAGATTATGGCGCGCAATTAAAGTTTTATGTTTTTTTCAATAACTTACGTTGATTAATTATGTCAAATAGGAAAATTAACAACCAAATGCAACAATTCCCTGTGTCAATATTTTAGGCAACTTTTCCCCACGTAATAATAAATGCTACTAAAAGAGCTTTCAAAGTATAAAACGAAAAATATAGACAACAAAACATTTTGTTTCTGTAATTTGTTTTTTCACTTAAAGTTTTAAGGAACCAGGTAAATCAAAGACAAAGGCAGACATTAAAAACATAATTGCCCGAGAACTTATGTATACATTGTTTTGCAAACGTCTTGACAATGTACTGATAATAACAACAGCGATTGTCGAAACGTTTGCAGTACAGTGTATTCCACTATACACAAAAACCACAGGATTTTTCCCAAATTGTTACATGCTTCATGTACATAAGTCTGTTTGCACAGAAGACTTACTTGGTCAAAATAGCGTAGAGGAATGGATTGCAACAGGCGTTGAAGGGAAAACAGGCGACCAACAGGATCTTGGCGGTCGACATCGACAGCAGGGGAAGCCCCGCGAGTGCGAACAGCGAGAAAAAGCAGATCGGAAAGAAACAGGCGAAGTCGGTGAAAACGAGCACGGCCATCCTTTTCGCGACCCGGGCGTCCGCTTTTCGGCTGTTCATTACTCCGTAGCAGCCCTCACTTCCACTGCAACAAGTAATATCGGGTTGGTGACGAATTAGATCTTGTTAGCGGTGGCTTAGTGGGAAATTGAACCACTGGGGAAATCGAGCTGCCGTGGTTTCAATGTAATTAGGCTCGGATTTACGCTGGCAGTTGGATGAAATTGAAGATATGGGAGTATACGTGTTGAAAAAATGATAGGAATTATTTAAATTCATAGGTAGAGATGTGTTTTAATTCATGTACTCTACTCATGTACAGGTTTTAAAGCAATCCCAAGTAAAAATAGGGAATTTTTTTCTTCACTCGGATTCAGAAACGGTACGGTTAGATTAGAGCCTGTCAGTAATTACGTAAAGTCTATACCATGAGTGCACAAACTGCGACCGCTGACACAGTTTTATGAAGCCGCGAACATGCATATTAAAATGCATGTAATGTCGGCCGTGCATTAATGAAAATTTTTTGTCTGAATAAAAAGCATTTAGGAATAAGGGAGTCGTCAAACAACTTTTTATTCCGATTTTAGGCACCAATATGCTGGAAATTACCTGATAAAACCCGTTTCTTTATGATATGTAATTAATAAAAACTGTCTTGGACTCACTAGCGGTCGTTAGAAATATAAAGTTTGTGTATAGCGGCCGGTAATATATACCACGGTAGTATTAGAATCAACGACCATACAGTGTACTTTTTTTTACCTGTGCGAGGTTCTTGGTTTGCACTCGTCAGGTTTCTTTCTCTGTTGAAGTTTGAAGAACTCCTTGATTCCCCTCTCCAGCCCGTTGGCGGACCTCACTATGGCGTACATTGAAAGATAACTTCCAATCACTATGACGAACGCCACGATGTCCAGGGACAGGAGGGCGGCCACATAAGCTGTGCCTACAAATTAATAATATACTTTGCTGAAATAAACGCCATAAACGAAGGGGCGCAGAATATTAAAAGGCTGTTTTTCAATGGTGAACTTCGTGTGAATGGTCAGGTGTTAAACTAATAATGGTCAGGTGTTAAATTGATATAAACCACTTCCCCGCAAAAGGGGCGCAGAATATTAAAAGGCTGTTTTTCAATGGTGAACTTCGTGTGAATGGTCAGGTGTTAAACTAATAATGGTCAGGTGTTTGGTTTAATATAAACAATTTTCACCTAAACAGATTTAGGCGAAGTGGTCAGTTTGAAAAAAAATCGGCAATAATTGTAAAGACGTTCCAAAATCTAAAGTATTCGTATTTCGCGACTTTGCAAACCAATAGCCCACTAAAAAAGCATCAATAGTCGGAGGACGGAAAACTTAACGCATAGCGACATCAAACGCACAACTGGAAAAATGAACTCTTGGCGCATTGATTTTTGACGTTAAGTTAAAAATACTATACTTTAACTACCCCTCTACAATTTTCAATTACGATAGCAGATAACAACACACGTAATAAAATGGCCCGGATCAGACTTCAGCGAAAATATATTTTTTTGACAAAAGGATTTGTGTATATCTGTGCCTTTTAAACGTTAATAAACTTGCTAGAAATTGCCGAATGTAATCCAACGTGTCCTAAGCGACATTTGGATATTTTAAACCTTCCCCACATATACAGCTAATGTGAAAAAGCACGTTAAATATTGCTGACTATTTTACCAGTGTTATAGATTTCCTTGTGGCGACATACAAATGTTTCATTTGAAAATATGCATAAAATTCTATCTCACCTGATGTGGTTCGGATATCCATCGGTAGACAGACAGCCGTCCTTTTGTAACTGTTCACTCCAACGACGGGCAAAGTTGCAAATAACAGCGCCAGGATCCAACCAACGAGCATGATGATGCGTCCACATTTCAACGTCATCCGTTTATCGAGCTGGATCGCATAGCGGATTGCATACCTGGAGTTAAAATAACAAATATTTGAGTTGTAAGTTTTCCCGAAACGCATTCTGTCGTCAAGACGCATACTGTTATGCAATCAGTGGCAACATAATTTAATACATTTAAATAAATTTCCAATAAGCTTTGGCAACGTTATGCAAATTTCTTCCTCAAGAAAACAAAATATTTCCGGACACGGTTTGAACTTATAACCGCACAAAAGAAAGGCGTATGGCATGATCCTTGCCCATTTTGGCAACGAACCGCAAAGTAAAATGGCGAAAAATGTCTTGCCCTATTCAAAAACTTCACAAAAAAATGTCGGATTGAAAAAATTAGAAAGTCATTAGGTATAGACATTAACCCCATAGTACTCATTTTGCCTCATTATAAGTCTCCTATTCAGGTGGAGGCAGCAAAATAAGGGCATGATATTTTTGTTTTAATATGCACCAAAGTCGAAACCAAAACATCAAGCATTTTCAGCATTCCCTCTATAGGGGGAACTGACTTGCAAATACGATTAGTTGGATCAAATACACATATTGTAGTTGTACAAAACGAATTAATAAATAGGAAACAAAATTTATCAAATTGTTCCCTTTGCTTACCATCGTTCCAGAGATATGACGCTGAGTGTGTAGACGGAAAGCTGAGATGAGAAAACCGAGAGAAAGCCGATGACGTCACACCCTCCGAAGGCTTGCCACTCGACCCCGTACTTATAATATTCTCCCGTGCTTTTACTGTCCATAGCCGATAGCGCAAGGACGTAGATTCCCATGCACAAGTCGGCGAATGCGAGGTTTAAAATCAGGAATTTCGGGACCGAGAGATGGCGCTGCTGAGTCCGCGATTTGTCCACGGCTACGGCTAGCAGCACGAAAATGACGAAGAAATTTCCGAAAACGGCCAAAGTGGCGACGCCCCATGAAACTACGACCAGTCCAGAATGCCCAAGCAGGTTCTCGCAGGGATTAAAGACATCTGGAGGAGGCGAACATTTGATGGGTTTCCTGTATACGTGGGGTCTTAGGGTTCCATTGGCATCCCGGTAGCACATTTTTGTGACTGTGGCGGAACCGTTGCTTTCGGTCGAGACGGTCGCTGGCCTCCACGGTTGGTTGTTGGGGTCACTGCAAAAACAAATAATACAGGTTTTTTGTTTTTACTTCGAAAGAAAAAACCGACAAAAAGTAAATTCACACTGTACTGCAATTACTGAGCAACTGATAGGTATAAGTGTGTAATAACTGTGAGGTTTTAGTGTTGGCTAATAAGGGTAAAAATCGCCTCACGTTAACAAAATACAGCCCGTAAAAACAGAAAACACTTATTTTAGTGGCTATTTTCACTTTATTACAGCAACCAGAATTTAAATAGCTGTTGAAACCAGCACGTACGCGAAATTTTTCCTTCTTAATTTGGACAGCTTGTACGAAGTTGACAGTTTCAAATTGTCAACCGATAAAATCATAACTGGATTTAAGATTCGTCAACAGAACAAAAACACTCCATCTCGCGAACAACAACATTTCTGCCAAAACGTGGAACTGCCGTTCTCAAATTTCCTGACATGTAAATTCTTCTTGTGTGTTGCGGCAATATCGGACAAATCAAAATATTTAATTTTTAAGCACTAATTACATCCGATGAGCGGGACAATTAGATACTCAACCGGAAAATTAAAACCGTTTTGGCCGCGCGCTGCATGCTGGCTCGGGACATTCGCTAGTTGGTGTATAACAACAGACTTTGATGATTGCAGTAACGTCACGGGGACACGAATTCGCGCGCGCCAAGTTGCCGTGGGCCACAAACGGAAAGAATGCTGATTGGAATCTATCTGGCTGATATACAAGTGTTGGGCCCGCTATCAATTAGGCAGTAGCGTGAAATGTAGCACTTGTTGCACTGTGTGCGCTTTATTCACGCCTTTTAAGCGGGTTCAGGGCGTGCTCTATCCAGTCATGCGTAGTGACTTTCATGATGTACTGTCTGTGATGAATACAATTTAACATAATTGTTTACAATTTGGTTTAAATTTTTGTCAAATAAAAATGTTTTTTTAATTGTTATTGATTAGCAATTTTACAACTTAAGCTTTTTAGGCCAATTAGACGCGTTCTAATGGTGCCTCCCGTAAAAACAAAAAAATACATAATTAACAGAACAGTGGCGTTCGGCGACAGCTAATGAATCAATATAACCATCTCACGTAGAGTTTTAAAGCAGCATATAGTATGCTTTCGCCGACTTTACTCATTACTGGTACATTACCCCCATCTTTCTGCACACAGCTCGTTAAAAAAGCGTTTTAAGATTATAGCAACAGTCACAAGTCCTGGAAAGCATCTCCATTGCCTGATTGCATAATTATCTCCCCGGGACTGGTTTCCCTTCAATACACACACTGGCTGATCAATCAGGATTTTCCTTATCGCGGGGGCCCTTATCTAATTGAGGGAAAAAACTTATTGATGGACTTTTCCACTTGAGTGTGATTGAAAGTTGAAACTCAAAGCGACGCGTGTGGTCCCCTTGCACTCATTTGCCACTTTGTTTTTCTTGTCAAACTCCAATAGATTCAAAAATTAAACCTCTATCTGTTTTTTACATTTATATGCTAGAATTATTTAGACGTCAAGGCTAAAAAGGGATATTTGGGAAATACATTTTGCTCACTCAAATCAGTCTGTGTAAATCTTATTGCGATTGATGAAAATCGATTTCGCCCAACAAAAACATCATCAGTTCTTATTCAAATAGAATATACCTTACATTTTGCTGTGTGACCATAAGCCTGATCTTTACCAAGTAAAATAAATTTTAGAATGGATCATTTTGGTTCTTTTAGGTATCTTTATCACTAACTCCTTTTTGCCTTTTCTAACTTTTGATGCGCACGCCAATTTCTCTTATTTAAGACGCAAATCTGTCAAATTTGGTTTTACATTGCGCCTATACGACAGCTACTCCTTATTCTGGCCTCTATAATAAACGTTACGGTTCTGTTGGGACTTGGCTAAAGAAAATTCAAACCTTGCCCACTTGTCATTGCTGGAGCCTGCGCCGAAGTTGTAGGATGTGATGTCGCCTGTCGATGCGTAGTCAGTGAGGTCGTTTGCCTCCCCACCAGTGTACGTGTAATCGTGGAAGATGATGATCGATTCTGCGAAAGAGATAGGCGATAGTGAACCTCCACGATCTTTACTGCGTGAGGTAACATTTTGACCGGTCGGATAACAATGCAGGCTCATCAAGGCAGTGTTGAAGTAACTGAGCTGACATGCTTTTCAAAAACTGTTTGCGGTGTGAATACTTGACTTTTATGCACACAATTCACGGTTATAAATGGTCACAATAGGAAAATACAAGCCAGTGCTTGATTATAAACGCAGAAAAGTAGAAAATGTTTTACGAGCAAAAAGTGCTGTCTTGTATCTCTTTATTGAAGACGTGACGTTTTCGACTTAGTGCTATGATCTCTCTTTAGGGTACATGTCCACGTATAAATATTTTTTGTAACTTCCGTTTTAGGGATGAACGGCATGGCCTTAACCGGCGCGACGAAGTTACAAATTCGATTTTTAAATGCTGTTTTCACGTATAAGCTGCAGATATTTGTGCACTACAGAGGAGAACAATTAATCTTCTTGAAAACCCCGCCGCTCTAAATATTTAGACATACCGTTGCCAATGGTGAGAGGATTCCATTCGTAGGTTGATAAATCCGAAATTGCATCATCCTGTGGGAGTTGGACCATTTCCGGGACCTCCGAGGCATCATCAGAATCACATGGAACCAGGTCATCCTGATCTTCCGACTGGAAAATTGTTCCGAACCCGTATTCCTTGTTCAAGGCGCAGCAGTGTGCAGGATAAGTGACCATTGCTTCACGTAGGGATGGCAGACCGTCAGTTTTAAACCGGATAAGATTCGGGGTGTCTGTTATGTCCAGGGTGGAAAGGCTTTCCATGCCCGATGTAGGAAGGCTTGAAATTGCCGTTCGTTTCAAAAATCTAAAAAAATATGACATTTATTATCGTGGTTTAAATGTTTACAAGTTCTTGTGCTGAAAATGCAACAAAACAAATCGTTGAACAGAAAATTCAGCATTTTACTGCTGTTAGAATAAATTGTGTTTATTCTTTAGATTGCAATACCTTTAATTGTATGCAAATTGTTCAACTTCCTTATTAATTTGTTTGCTATGTGTATATGTTTGTTAATTATGTGTTTTTGTTTCTATTTGAATAAGATAAACTTGTGTTGTGATTAACTGTAAGAGGAATATTGTTTAACAACTGCCATAAAGAATGCCAAAAAAACAACGAACAAGTATATTTCACATCATAGTGATGTGGGTGTCTTTAATTTACCCCCTCTTTTTAGGAGGTTTCCTTTATCAGATAGCTTGACATTGCGGAAAACATTTCCCTTCGCTTACAGGAGTGAGCAAAACCCGCTCTTAACTTAAATGGATTTGTACTTTGTGTCGCCTCACAACATTTCGTTGTGTCTCGCATAAACAGTAACTTTCGTTAGTGGCGTGGCACACCTAATAGCCAAAGCCGATTGCAAAGTACCGCAAAAGTGATAGTAGATGTGGCTCAAAGGTTTATAGTTGTAATATGCGTGTTGTATTTGCAGTTGACAATGATACATTTTTGTAAACTGCTGTCGTGTGTTGCTTTTAAACATTTGCAATTTGAAATGTGTCCGTAGTGCGAATTCAAACAAACAACTGAACAAAAAGCGTGCAATAACATTAATTATACAATTTACAAATTTGAAAACATAAATTTGTGTGCAGAAAACTCAAAAACTTATTTACAAAAGCCGTGCCAAACTCATGTAAAACACTCACAATTCATGGAAATTGTTGATCCCAGAAAAAGCGAATTCACGTAAGTTATTTAGGGCATCGTTGTAATCCAAGACCCTGCAAAAACAATTATGTGGTTGATCACAAACATTCAAGCTTGCCAAGCGAAGTAACCAAAACTTACAAAGTTGTAACGCGACTCCCGCGAAACGCGAAATCTTCAACTTCCGTCAGACTTGGATTGGAAACAATTTTTCTGAAAACAAATCAAGTTTGTTATTTTGCCCTGTGACAAAAAGGCTGATTTTGTAGAATAAAATACATGACACTTTTAGAATAAATCATTTCGCTATTTTAAACTATGCCAACAAGCAATATTTAAACGTTTCGGCAACCACTCATAACTTGTACCACTGATGATGGCATGAGTTTTTGCCAAAACACTTGTTAAATAAAGTAAATGGCTTTAAAGAACTATTTAGGCTAGCACATATTTCAAATCAAATGGTAATTTATTTAACATTTGCGAAAGATATGCTCAGTTTTGAAGTTCAAAAAATCTAGGTATCTTGCTGCGAGCTTGTTCTGTGTTTGTCAACTACAGTTTGAAGGCATGTTCCGAATTACAAAATCAGCCAGCATGGATTAGTTAATCAGATGTTTCCAGCCGTTTGTGATGCAATCCCCCCTTTATTTACTTTAAAACTCTTCATTTCTCCCTTACTAGACAAGAAGTGATATAAGGTAACATTAAAATATTTGGAACCATTGCCTAAAAAGAACTACTACACTTATCATGAATAACTTAAATATGAAGTAAAAATTTGTGATGTCCACTTTGGGGTCCACTTTGGGGAATTCCCTGCCCGTTGGAAATGATTTAAATACTGAAGTATAAATATATTTCGTCGATTAACGATTGTTCAGTAGAGGCTTTCTTCCGAAAAGGCCATGTAAGGGATGCAGTGAATACCGCAATTGGAAGGAAACCCCCGAACGCGCGGATATCCAAAAGATGCCAGGCAATTGCGGTTATCGATGTGACAAATCCGACACTTGCACCGATAAAATCAAGCCGGTTTTAGAACCCGGTACACCACAATGACACTCAAGCCGAATGTCGTATCACGTCGCACGCATTTGGTAGGGCCTCTCACATTCACATGACGCTTCTCGGTCGGCTTGTTCAAATCCCCAGTGAATTTAATGGGATTCACCAGTGCGCGATCATAAACCATATGATTTGAATATCACTTCTCTTAATGCGCGCGGAGTCCGAGTGGTTCATCCTAAACGGGTCGCACGTTGCATTTGGGGGAATTTTACGCGGGGGCGCAGACGGGGGTGTTGATGACGCCACCGACGGATTGAAATGCAAATGACGTCATGGTCGGAAAATAAATGTAAATAAATGACGTCGTAGCACCCCCCTATGACGCCATTGCACTAAATGACGTCATGTGTTGTACAAAGATGAGTTAAACATTGGACAAAGTGAATCGGTCGTTTTGAACGTTTTTTAACATGTATTTTGCCCCTGAAGAACGAAAAACGGTTGATTTCCGTTGGTTGTCGTGAGTACTTACATTTCCAGTTCGACGGCAGTGATGTTTGAGAAGGAGTCCATGTGAACTTTAGTCAGCTTGTGGTTGTTGGATAAGGTTCTGCAAAACAATAAATACAACTCGTTTCCGGCAAGTCCCAATAGGCGGATACACACATATGTTTAGGAAAGTTGTTTACGGTGGCTTCAAAAGTCTTCCAAAACTTTCTAAACCAGTCGTTCTTAACGTTTTTCCTTCTCAGTGCCCTATTGAAATAACCAAACAGTTCTTGTACCCCCTTATGTAATAACCGGTTTGTTGTGTGGATGAATGCAGTATCTATATAATTGACTTAATTCAGCATTCTCGCACCCCCAAGAACCAGAGTTCGTAATCCTGGTTGAGAAGCCTTTTCTAAACCGACTTAGAAGCTAGTTCGGAACCGGGTTTACACTTCCACGTCAACAGGGGTGATTCGTTACCCAGACAGGATGCTTCTCATAGTCGCGACAACTTATGTAGACGTATGCTGTCGCTTGTAACAAGCTTAATAAGTTAATAGTCTTGGGACGGCGCCCGGGGGACTTATGTCTTAATCCCAGGTGGAGCAATGCGACATACCGCAAACGCATCACATCTGCGTTCAAGTCACTACTGGATCTTCTCCTACAACTGTCAACGCCACAGGTTTGTTACACACACGGCAGCGTTTACTCATCGCCGAAAATGCCTTCTGCGTTTATTTACAACTCTACCGTGTTTTGCATGGTGACTAAGCAGCACCCTTGTCTTGCCGTTCGGACTGTTATGATTTATGTTCAAGCGCATATCATTTTCTTCGATTAACTACTTGATTAATACAGCGTTGGTATGACTCCAGTCGGGTGCGTTTCTAGAGCGGAACGGACTCGACTTGAGTCAGCTCAAAACAAAGACTCTACTTGACTTGAGACGCTAATGGTGAATGACTTGACTTGATTTATGATACTTCTGGTAAAAAATTGGACTTGACTCAAGACACTGCTGGTAAAAGACTTGACTTGACTTAGGACACTGGTGGAAAAACATTGGTCTTGACTTGAGTCACAAAATTGAGAAACTGCTTTTTTGAATTCTTAGTATAACCACTGTAGTATAAACACATAATACATGAGCCATGCAAACGTTCGGAAGGGGTTGTCAAGTGGATTTTCCCCTCTCTATTAAAAGCCATGTCGTTGGTGCATGTACTTACATCTTAAGAAGTGTTCGTACGAAAGGACCCGTCAAGCCATTGAAGCCTTGGATTCTTGTAAGGCCTGTCTCTCTCAAAACTCTGTAAAATGAAAACGTGTAACACACACGCCATGTTGGGCAAGTTGGATTAGGTTTAAGTTAGATTGCTATCTTGTGGCCACGTTGGGTGCTTCAGATGCACCGGATTAACGGCAATATCCTCAGATAGTATTTTGGTAAGCGGAAGGCGTCTTAACGAGTTGACGTAACGTTTTAAAATACATTTGTTTGTCGAACTCGGCTACCTGCAATCACAAAAACAAACTTTGCTACCATACCATCGCATGAAGACTGTACTAAGCGGACCAACGATAAAGGCAGACGTATTTTTGAGAGAGCCCCAATTTTTCGGGGATATTGAGGACTTTCAAACTAAAGGCTCAAAAAGCAGAGAATACATAACTATAAATATTAAAAACTACTTACATGTTTCGAAGGTTTGGGGCGCCCTGAAAGGCCGTGCTGGATATTGTGGTGAGGCTTTGTACGTATTCGATGGTTCTGCAATGAAAACAACTGTGAATAACAATGGCGAAAGAGGGATGACCCGAAACACTTAAGCTCTAATGAGGCTTGAAATTTCCGACCCCCTTTGTAGTACTTTTGCGTCTAATGACTTTTATTTTTACCGCAACGGGAGTTGAATAACAAAGTTACCGTTGTTTGTTTGGGGGAGGTAATTAATTTTTGAGTGTGTTCAAAGTGCGGTTCAGATTTTTAAAAAGTAAACATGATTTGGACGGATTTGAAGGATAGATTAATTAAAAACATAACTGCCAGAAAACTTGTATGTAGTGAATACATTTTATTGCAAGCGTTCCGACAGCCGCTCTTGTCATTATAATCAGTTCTGTGGTTGAATATACTTCAAAACCTAATTAAAATTACATAATGTGTAATACAAATAACACATCACCAGATTTGGTTAATGTCATCAAGTTGCAAATTGCCAGCACCGCGAATCTGACACTTTGTATTGCGAAGTGGAATTACCCTACGGGCCAAGGCTTAAACGATTGTACGAGAAGCGAATCTACTGATACGTGATTAGCACTGCAAAAACAAACAATTGCAAGGCCCCCGGCAAAGGTGCTCCGACCACCGCAGAGACTAATCCTGGGCCTGCATTTTCAAGAATATCACACCCAAGGCTTATGCTACTGTGGTTGCATAAGCCTGCTTGCATGTAAAATTAAAACTGGTTCGCGAGCCAGCTTTTTACGGTCAGCCTTAGAGACGTTTTTTTAAATTAACTGGTAAAATAATCCTAGAGTTGGAAGTAGTTGACAAGCTACACCCGTTACAACGTTATGTAAAGCAGTTTTTAAACCAGCTTTGTCTGGTTAACCGTGTAATTTTTTCTCTAAACGACAAGATGAAAGGTTGGCTTTTTGCCCATTTCGTACTATAAATTTAACTAGGAAAACCATAAGGATCCTTTGAACACAGTTTCAAAAAAAAAGAAATATTAGCACAGCGCGTTACAAGAACCTTGCGCGAAAACGTACTCAAATGCGTGTAAAGATATCTACGATCGCAGCAGTCAGGAACGTTTTAAGTCTCGATTAAGGCGTGATCTCCGCCGTTGTGTCGGATTAGATAGCGCTCGGGTTCGCAAAAGGCCTCGGCCGTATTTGCCTCCGCTGTGTCACTGGTGACAGTTTGGCAGCAAACAAATCACGCACGTGCCCAACAGCAGTCGTGAATCGCATGGAAACCAATACAAACTCACTGTTCATGCGATGAAAGGTTTTTTAAAGTGAACATCCAGCAAACAAATCTCAATACGAGTGACACTGATTGCTCAAACCAAATTTTGGTGCTTTATAGTTCACATTCAGCAAACAAATCTTAGTGCGGGTGACATTGATCGTTAAAACCAAGTTTTAAATGAGCTACCATGATAAACGACTTGAAAAAACAGTTCAGGTTGTGATTTTTACTAAAGTAACTGCCTTGAAAAGTGTCTGTGTTTAAATTTGTGTGCAAATTAACTTTAATATGTGCCTTGGTATATTTTTTAGTTATTAACCATTACCATTAAAAGGTTGCACAAAAACGCGACATGTAAACAGGCTCATTTTCGTTTGAACTGTTTTGCTGCGTGAAGCAATTGACCCGAACGACCCCTCAGGAAACTCGAGCAATTTCGTAACCTGTACCTTCAAACACCCGTTGAAAAAAGGTCGCGATTTATCCGGCATTACAAACAAAAGAATCGGTTTAAAAACGCTCCTTAGCTCCTTCTATGTTTATCAGACCCAGACCCGGTAAGTATGAAAAAGCTTCAGTGCTTAAGAAGCGTGTGGAGTTGGGTCAAATAAGGTCAAGAAAATCGAGGATTTTGTTTTGCTGCCTGCTGGATAAGACGCACGTTTTTGCGTATCCCGTCAACGACATTGTTTGTTATTTTACACCTATGACAGCGCAGGTTTGGGGAACCGCGAAATAGTTGATGAGATATGTGGCGGCAATCAGATGAAGTCTTGCGCTGGGATTTGCATCGAGTCCTGTTTACGCCTCGAAGCTCTTGTCCCACGCATTTTTCCCGACTTGTAATCTCTGTAAGACCGGGTATAAACAGGTACAAATCCCCGCCGCGGCCACACGGCGACAGAATAGGGAAAAGTTTCTTGTTTTATGCGCTTTTGGTGGGCGGGACGTAGTTTGAACATTTTATCAGCATTTGGGGTCAAACCTGTTTTATGTAAGTCCCCTTAAGCAGCCAGTTCATTACAGCTTTGCAAGGAGTTATTTATGTGTCATTTCAAACGGCACGCTGCGTGGTACCCTATACCAAAGTTTGTGTGTTTGTGATAAGTTTCTTGCTCAGTGAAAACAAGCAAACGGGGCGGGGTGAGAATCCACAAGGTTACGAACACAAGGCGGTCGCACTAATCACTCGGACACCTTGGTGACAAAAAAATTAAAAAAAAGTTTTGAAGTTTCTTTAAGTCTTGAAGTTTGTTCCAAAACAGGCAATCCCTCGATTGAATATTCTATTTGAATAAGAACTGTCTATGCCATTTGAATTTCGAAATCGATTTTATTATTCGCAATAAGAATTGCGCAAACTGATTTGGGTGTGCTGTAAGCTTCAGCTCTATTTTATGACATTAGGGAGTTTGGCTTTAAAAAAACAAAGCCCCCTTCGGTTTCGCAATCCCTGTAAAGGTGTAACAGGGATTGCGTGCGACGCCGAAGCGATGCGACTTTAGGCGAAAATCTAGTGGGCAAGCCGCGTGAAACAATATGGTCGGTAGCAGGCACGAAAACTTGTAATGCGATTATTCGCGGTGTCCACTTCTCCTCAAGTCTTTCTCGGTTGAGACGCGTGCTCAGGAACCCGCAACAACACGCAATATAGTGTTTCCCTGAGCAAAGGGTAATTAACAACGCTACAGTCTCAGTCCGACAACGGCTGATAGAATCTTAGCTTCGAAAGGGTCAAGTCATGCCAAAAAGGTTTCTAATTCTGGTGGCAAGTAACCACAACTTCGCTCAACCACGGCTTAAGCGCTAATCTGGTGTTAGTAACCCTTCTGTATTGACAGGACCTCGTTGTGTTTGACAGGAAAGTTCAGTGGTGCAGGCAAAACAGACGACCATAGTTTAAAGTAGGGCTTACAGCCACCTGAACACATTGAACCGAACCGGTAACATGTTTGCCTTCACTAAAAGTCCACAACTAAGTTAACGGTAAACAATGGAATACCCTTATATATTTTGCACAGTATGAAATTTCGTCATCTCTATAACAATCCATTAAAGCATACACCATTTTTTTCCAATGCTAATGTACAGACGGATTGATTTTCTAATGCTTAAGGACGAACCGAGCGATTTAATAATTCTAAAAATCGGCCTGAGCGATTTCCAATGTTATTGTACCGATCCATAAATGTCCAAAGTCCAACGCTTAGCCTGACGCCTGATCAAATGTCAACGTAGAAATATTAAGATAAGGCTGCATTCGTGCGGTAATGTATATAACAGATCAAAACCGCAGATTCAAGTTCTTCATGTACCGGATTTTGTTGTCTTGTATAACTCTATCCTATCAACTGCATAAAATCCGTTTCGTTCCGCCTTAAAACCCTCCACCAGTCGGTCGCATTCCACTTGCCTTTATCACCCACCACATATCAAGGCATCTCTTTGTGTACGTGCCGTTGACCGCCCACCCGAGCACAACAAGAATTGGGTAATGAATCAAGGTGCTATGTTTATCCGCGAATGTGTCGAGAAAATTTGTTTGTTGCGATAAATCAAGGATTTATTACTAAATAGAGAATCTTGCGTAAAATTTGTCATAGGCTCCTAACAATGACATGAACTTAGATCGTCGCTCTCACATAGAGTTTCGTCGTTTCTGGACAATATTCATAACAGTTTTATGTTTGTGGCTAAACACTTATTGACGTTCTAAAAGCTTTAAGGGGAAATCTTAAANTAACAGATCAAAACCGCAGATTCAAGTTCTTCATGTACCGGATTTTGTTGTCTTGTATAACTCTATCCTATCAACTGCATAAAATCCGTTTCGTTCCGCCTTAAAACCCTCCACCAGTCGGTCGCATTCCACTTGCCTTTATCACCCACCACATATCAAGGCATCTCTTTGTGTACGTGCCGTTGACCGCCCACCCGAGCACAACAAGAATTGGGTAATGAATCAAGGTGCTATGTTTATCCGCGAATGTGTCGAGAAAATTTGTTTGTTGCGATAAATCAAGGATTTATTACTAAATAGAGAATCTTGCGTAAAATTTGTCATAGGCTCCTAACAATGACATGAACTTAGATCGTCGCTCTCACATAGAGTTTCGTCGTTTCTGGACAATATTCATAACAGTTTTATGTTTGTGGCTAAACACTTATTGACGTTCTAAAAGCTTTAAGGGGAAATCTTAAACGAGAAGCCCAAACGCCGAACGTGCCAATGCAAAGTTCAGTCTTTTCACTCCAGTAAACTCCGGGGCAAAAAGCGCGATGTCTTGAAATTTTTTTTTTTTTTCGCCGAGTGATGTGGTCAATCGATGAAAGCCGAAAATAGCTAAAAGTTGCAATCTCCTTCCCTCGACCGTATTTCAGCGCTTGTTAGAAGCTCCACCTCTATCGACTAAACTTGCTTTTCCGATGTGTTTTCGGTCAATAAACCACTGCATGGCCGTAAACGTCCCAAGTGGATTTTTCAACCAGTTATGTGCAGTTGAACGTGGTTTCCCATATTGACCCTGGTATTGACCCAAGTAAGTTTACAGCAAGTTGCGACCTACTTTTGTGCAGGCAACTGTGGTTTTGGTGTAATATTTACTCCCCACACACTCGCCTGATATCTAACCTCACAAAGATAGTGTACTTAGAAGCTTAAAGCGTGTTACCCTCTGTGCAACCAACTTGGGAGAGTAGTTTCAGAAAAAAGGCGTAATTTCTTGAAAACATTTTCTTGAAACTCGTGCAAAAT
>QXVZ01002804.1:0-21205 GCA_008931825.1 Phallusia fumigata
TGTACTGTTATAGAGATTATGTGATTTTAAGTTGATATTTTACAATGACATTGATTTTTTCTGTTACCTCTGGTGCCATGCACTGTAGGCTGGTAATTCATTAACTTTTAGCCACTTACTGGGTTGTTTGAGAAGTGACCAACTCACACAGTAAATATTTTCTTCTCTGTACATTGCAGATTTAGGATGGGAAGGTTGGATAACTTAGTTGCACTGGTCACTGCTTCGACTGAGGGCATTGGCTTTGCCATTGCCCGAAAACTGGCTCAAGATGGCGCTCATGTCGTTGTGAGCAGTCGGAAACAAGCAAATGTAGACCGAGCTGTGAAGAGTCTCAAGGATGAAAATCTGTCTGTAACTGGCATGGTTTGTCATGTGGCTAAAAAGGAAGACAGAAAAGCCTTGTTGGATGCAATTGAGCAAAAACTTGGAAGGTTGGACATACTGGTATCGAATGCAGCTGTTAATCCATATTTCGGGAGCATCCTACAGACTCCAGAATCTGCATATGACAAAATATTTGATGTCAATGTAAAAGCAACATTCATGCTTATTCAAGAGTCTGTCCCTCTCATCAAGAAACAAGGAAAAGGTTCAATTGTAATTGTGTCATCAATAGGAGGCTATAATCCAAATGAAGCTCTGGGAGTTTACAGCATCAGCAAAACCGCCCTAATTGGTTTAACAAAGGCACTTGTAAAAGATCTAGCTGACTGTAATATCAGAATCAATGGCATTGCTCCTGGCATCATACGCACCAAGTTCAGTAACGCACTACTTCAGGCTGGAGATGAAGCTGTGGCAAACAGGGTAGGCGCAAGACGCATCGGTGAATCTGTAGACTGTGCTGGCATCGTCGCCTTTCTGTGCTCCGACGAGGCATCCTACATCAATGGTGAAACTGTGATTGTGGCTGGTGGAGTGCCTAGTAGGCTTTAACTAATTCTTGAACAGAAACAGAATTTCTTTCAAATTGATTTTTACATGCAATTTTAAAATATCTTTGATTCAAGATCTATACTGTGCAATTCCAATGCTACTCTCAATACATGTGCACTTAATCTTGTGTTTAAATATTGTACTGTGTCTAGTTAAAGTAAGATGATAAAAAAGTAAGGTGTTTAACATTTTGACTCTTTAGCTCGCACATGTAAACCTCCAACGTGATATCGCACCCTTGTTTTGCGTGTGTGCACTATTGGTATGTTAAGAATTGTGCACAGGGCAAAATTCCGGGGGAGGATGATGAAGTTAATTGCCATCTTTCATCCATAATATTTCTTTTTTCACGGGGTTCGAACCTTTGTTATGCCTGTATATGGGTCAAGCACCTCAGTCCATTCTTCGAAAGCAGCATCTGTCTCCCAATGCGTTAAGCTCACAGCCATTCCGCCGTCGAGCTACCTTTTCTTATTGCAGTTCAGTTGAAATTCGATGTTTGAAGTTGGCGACTTTAACTTGGGTCATCCTTTTAGCATGGGCGCCGGCACGTAGGAGCAAGAGACGACACTCCCCCCCTGAATTCGGAAAAATGTACTTTATTAATTTTATCTGTTCTATCAAAAACTCTGTACGTCTTGTAGTCTTCCAAAGATAGTGAATTTTTGCTGTCACAGGCGATTTANCGCCGGCACGTAGGAGCAAGAGGGGACACTCCCCCCTGAATTCGGAAAAAATGTACTTTATTAATTTTATCTGTTCTATCAAAAACTCTGTAGGTCTTGTAGTCTTCCAAAGATAGTGAATTTTTGCTGTCACAGGCGATTTAAGTGACAATTAGATTATTGTTAGATTACAAAATATTGAATAGAGTTTCGAAAAAATTCGAATACTACACCAAAAATACAAAAATTACACGTATTTTGCTTTTGAAACGCTAATCTTCTCGTATACAACATTAATTTGTCAAAACAGTAAAGATTTAAGACAGGCACCGATAAAAATATTTAAAACGTGAACCGATGCTGAATTTCGTTTCTTCGCTTGTCAGGATGCAAATTCATTGTGAGTTAGGCCGTTGCATTTCTATTATTGACGTTTGGATGTCATTTGCCAGTTGTATAGGCTAAAAGACTTTTTGCATGCGGTGATGTTCTGATGTAAAGAAGGTCGCGCACATTGACTCGCTTCGTCCGGGATCGAACCTGGAATGACAATCGGTTTTGTTTGGTCAGTTCATAACGATGTGAATACGTCAGTTCATAAAGCTATGAATACGTCCGATTGTAACGCTATGGATACAATCAGTTCATAACGGTGTAAATGCGTCTAGTTGGTAACGTTGTAAGTTCATGCAAGACTTTGTCATGAGCGTTGGTAACGGCAATCAATCTAATGAACCATGCATCGAGGGTGAGGCAGTTTTAAGCTTAGCCTGGCTGCCTTTTGGTAATGCAGGTAGCCACAAAATTAGTTTCAACAGGTTTGCTTGCAGACAATGTGAAACATATGAAACAAAACGTTAATGCAGACATTGTAAACCTTATGGTGACACATCCATATACATTTACATGTCACAGTTATGTGAGTGTGACTCAGCTTAAGAAAGCAATCAGTTTACAAACAAGGACACGTCGAACTCATAGTTAAAAAAAGTTGTCTTCTTGTGACTTTTTGTTAGCATCGGCTTAGTACAACGTAAATCCAGACAACTTGTCGCGGTCAAACAGATGTGTTCGATTGTAAATTTTGACCTATGTAAATTTTTTTGCCTTAGTGGTAAAAAAGCAATTTTGTTTAACTTGTTTCGCGTTAGTCTACAGAGCCATCTTTAGCAGGGCAACGCATGCCAGTCGAATCGCTTCCGCAAAACTGCACGTTTACCCGCATTTAAACGCGCAAGCATTCACCAGCTATCGCGCTTATGACAAAGTCGTGCATGAACTTAATGAAACTTACGACGTTACCAACNTGGCAACAGGCGCACCCACTTTAAATGAGAAAGAGAGTATTTGTCTGTTTTTTAACGCATTCACAGGCATAATGAAACGCATTTTCCATTTGGTAAACATAACGACATTTTTGTGAGGTCAAATGTTTTGTTTTATCTTGGAGCGTCATAGCGTTTTACCAACAAAAACGTTTTGTGTTTTACAGTTTTCAAAACAACGAAGCAACATTTATTGTAATTCCCACACCAAAAAATTTCCTTATTAAAACAACCCTATCGATGGATTGTTTTTTTATTTATGTTTGTTCCAAAACCAAGAACCGCTGACATTCAAGTGCTGAAAAACCACCACAATCTCCTGTAGCATTTACCAACGCTGCGTTTAAACGCAACAAATTCAGCAAGTTAATGTTGTAACAAACAATGAATAGCATGATGGCGTTCGCGCAAACAAAGATATCATGACAGTTTGACACAAAACAAACCCGCCCCACCACCAGCAAGGCTGAGGAGCAGAAGAAAGTGTAAGTATAGCGGGTCAAGCGATATGAAATCAACCCGTAAGATTGTCAATGGTACTTGACTATCGTTCGCCGAGGAAAACGGACAAATAAAACTGAGTAAAGAGTGTACACATGGGACGGGACGGACGAGGTGGAAGGAACTGAAACTCTACAGTTATCTAGATGTTGTGTTTGCGTGAGTCCTTGGGTTTATAAAGGAAACGTTTATTCGTTAATAAATCGCCGAGATGACGGTGTGGTATACAGGAATTTGCGCGGTGTAATGAGGCTTAGGAAGGATTTAAATGGCGACTGGCTTGCGATTTTTATTCGGTGTCTGGATGAGAGCGGTTTGCGCAGGTTACATTTCAATCTTCATTTTGATAATTAACAATCAAGCCGGTACACTTCTATAAAACATGACAACGTTTCGACGGTTTTTGTCATTTTTAAGAAATCATTAGCGCAACAATTAAAACCAGAACAGTTATCCTGTTTTTTTCTTTTTCACTGAAAAGTAATAAACAATCCATTAACAAATGGTAAAAAAATTTCTTTGTTATGTTTATTACCTAATCTCGCGTGGAAGATTTTTTGCGCGATATTTTTGTTGTGACAGTAATTTGATTGCTGTTTGCTGAGGTCAAGATTGACATTTTCAGATTCTTAAAAATCTGCTAAAATTGCTGGGACGTTCGGACTTAAAGGACCTAAATTGTCGCTCAAATAAAAGTAAAATGACAAGACAATTGAACATGATGTAACAAACATTTTTGCCTTTAATGCGCTAATGACAGCAACAGCGACTGTCGCAGAGTTAACAATAAAAAATATTGCAGTATCTCTATTAGTTCTGTCTTCACGAAGGCCGTGCCGCTTCGCAGCAGTTTCATGCCAGCAGCATATTGCATGAAAGATGGAATAAAAAATCGATTTCCCAGACAATATGGATAATGCCGGTATGACGAGAACATTGCGAAGATGTAACGCCGCACATGGAGGCACCGAGCGACCGTTGAATAATTCATGCAAGAGACCGAACGAACAGACACAACCGTTAATCCAGTAATTGCTTTGCAGTGCATTGGCTGATTCATTGTGCTGCCTGTCTTCAACTGTCCCCGGCCCAGAATGCCAAACCGGTCATCGAAAATCGATGGAAACATATGATGACGGTTTTCTATGCAAATTCGGCTTTAACTTGCTGCCAGAATTATTTTCAATGCTTATTGGCCTTGCAGAAGGAATTGTGTTCAACGGCTAAGTTTGTTTTTGTATAGCAGTGGCCTTTAGCTTTCTCGCTTAAGGAAATTTAAATTGCAAAATTTTAAACATAAGACAAACATAAAAAATATATTCACCAGCGTAATTGTTCCTTACATTAATTTTGCATTGTTGTTTATTTTAATGTTTACAGTTCTCTTAAGCATTGTAACAGATGGGTTTCGCCACACGAACACGTGAAAATTGTTTGGCCCAAACCAACCACCAACTGACTTAAGTTTAATCAAAGACAAACGAATGAAGCGATGCCTAAACAGGCGAAATATATATCTTTTAATGATTAACAGTAAAATTTGTGTTTGAAGCAAAGCTGTGTTGTTTTGAAATGACTTAAATTGTATTTTGTTTCACACTTGTAGAATTTGTTTTCTAAAACTAACATCAAACGGAGTTAGAAATACGGACTACGCCAAAACCACTAAACAAGCAGTTACCCTTTATATTCCAAGTAAATTGCACCCTAAATTGCCAGTCCGTGGTCAAAGTCATACATTTCGGGGTTCCCATAATAGCTGTAGTTTAGGGTGCGGCATAAAATTCTTACAGTTCGCTACCAAATTACCACGTGGCCGACGACAGTCAAGTGACGTTCGAAAAATCCGAATCTTACATGTGGCACGAAACACTATTAACACGAAATTCGTTTCTTATGTGCTAATTGTCACAGGGTTAAGCTAACTACCAGGTGCAAAATTATGTAAGAAGCTTCGGTCAGAGTGCCGTTACAATTGCGGTGAAAATTCTGGCTAGCAGAGGCAATAATTAAACTGTGTCAATTACGGTCTGTGACTAAGACGTCCAGCTTCGCCGTTTTGTGGCTGACTGTCATTCGAACGCTTTACGAAAAACAGATTTGTAAGCAGTTGATGATATGCAACTTGTTCAAAATAGAAAATCGTTTAGGCATTCTCTTCAAAACGTTGTGTTGTAAGAATTAAATTAAGGATTTTATTACTTTTCTTTCACAGTTGCAAATAACGGTCTTCGTGTGTTTATGCGTCGTTGGAAAGTTTTGAAAGATTGTCGTCGAACACGTGGTCGTTTGTCCTGTGACCAATCGGAAGCAAAACATACAGACCGGCAATTAGTGAGGGCGTATACAGACTGTCGTAAAAATGATGGAACAGTATGAGCGAACAAATTGATGTTTGTAAACAAACGAATCCTCGAGCGCGTGCGAAATAGATGGAAAACCACAGAACACCTGAAAATTGGCCAACAACTGCAGCTGTACCCTGTTATGCGTCACAAATTGCATTTGAGGTTTTGACGTTACAACGTCGTCAGGAAAATTGTGCCGTCAAATTTCACTTGGTGCAATTAATACGGTTAAAAATTTTTCGATTTTCAACCTTTGTTTAGATTATAATCTAGCTCACCGGTCATAAAACGGTGCTTTGGGCTTCTAAACTAGCGACACAACATACGTCGCTGGAAAATAATAAATACACATGTTAATGGACATGTTTAGAATTTCGATTCATTCCCATATTAGCATAACGCGGCCATTTTGCAAACGACTTGGCTGCACACAATTGCAAACCATTTTTTCTAATCCACCTTTAATGAGATTTGAACCCAGAACCCCCGCACTCTCGTAAACCGACAAGCCGAGTCAAGTTCGCGCAGTCGCACCTTTACAAGTTCCCATAATCGGGTTCGGAATTCGACAATGCCTACAATGTTGTGCTAGCTAATGTTCCAGCATTTCTGACTCGATACACTTGTAACACTACAAAAGCATCTTACACAATAGAGAGTTGATATAGACCAAGGCCCCACGCAGGGTATACAGCGCTGTATCGGGGTGGCAACAGATCGCCTTATATGTCACTTTGCTGGCGCTTGAGTGTGCGGATGTAATTTGCATTGGCCTACAATCTGCACTTGAAGCGCCACTTGAATGCCGAAGCACGCCAGCTTAATGTGCGCGTGTTTGTCAAGGGCCACCACCAGAAAGACCATATCCCCCGCATTTTATGTGATTGTATGCGAAGCCCACTGCATGAAAACGGTTGGTTGTGCACCTCAGGTGGTAAGAAGTTAGTCACTGGTGCACATTCAAATTTCGTACCAGTGAAGTTTTGGGGTTCCTTAACTGAATGAAAATTAAATTATTTGACACTATTTAACCCAGGTAAAGTTTGTCTGTTGTCTTGGACCAGGTTTCGCGTATATTCTTATCCACGTAGGATGTTAGAAAAGTGTGTTTAAATAGATTTTTCGTTTTTCAGTTGACCCATTCCTACTTGATTAGTCCGTGTTTTGCCAAGAATCAAGAAATATACAGAAAACCGTTTTGGGGGCTATTACATAATACACCACCGCGTCTGGAAATGCTTACAGGGCATTTTGGGAAGAAGCCAGTGCACAGCGTACTACTAGCCTGCCAACGATTTCATTGGTTCTCTACATATTCTATCGGAGACACAACTTTTTTGAAACATCTGTTAAAAACTGACGGAGTTACATCAGAGTCAAGAGTTGTACTTACTTGAGTTTGTGGTGAAGCCTAATACGCACAGAAACACAAAGCTTTGCGGAATCATAACTGCTGCGGTCGATTTGTTGATTATATCCAGTGTCCCTGTCGTCGGAGATTTTTGCGTTTCAGTCACAGACAGTCTTTACTCCACACACTAATGGGGCAATTCTAGCTTCGCATTTCATGTAATGTCCTGAATGTCACTGAAGTAGTTCCAAAGAGGCAGAAGCGGTCGAAGTTGATTTGACGGCTTTGTCAGGTTTTATAATACAAGCTGGCTCAACCTCTAACCAGCCTAGCGCCTACAACACAACCCGCTGAAAGTGGCATAAAGATGTTGCGAAATTATTCACAAAATACAAAACATGACAAAAAGATAAAGCAAACTGAATCAGATCGTTATGATACAAATTTCCCCACTTAGAACTGTGCCGTCGCTCCGCCTCGCTACGAAGCAATATGTGTACATAAGTTCATCATTCTAAACTCCTGCCATTTGAAATTGTATTCTAGCGCTGCACTGGGCAAAGAAACCTAGCAGTGGACTTCCATCGATTTACAAAAGGGATTTGGCGAACGGACAATCGAAGTCAAAACGCCGGGACGAACCTCGAGCGTTAATCCCTTTCCTGGACAAACGCGAAATTGAACTGGGTTGTCTGGTGATCGGGTTTAGAACCTCGTCGCTGCGGCGATCTCGATTTTAATTTTCGGCCAACGATTGATAAAACGGTCGACGTCAAAATATCAGGCATTGCATTTATTGCCCACCTTCAAAATCAAGTGCTTTAAACGCATTTATCTTACGCTGAGCACAGATTTGCCATAAAAGACATGCGATCATAGTATTTTTGCAAAAAATACATTGGGTAAACTTGTATTAATAACAAAGACAATGACCAAATTCCTTAACATCATCTCCCATTGTTACGACACAGCTGCTTTACAATGCATATTGCACACAGACTTAATTCCACTCGTTTTCTTACGAAACAGCTGCACTGCGATAAGCTAAGTGAGAGCAAAGTGGATTTTCGTGGCATTGGGCTGCTTCATGTAATCCTATCTTGTGGGAGATAATCGCTTGCCGGAAAAACCTTTATGTTTGGCAGAGAACGGACAGCGGCTTATCAGTCACTCGTTACACCTTTCCTTCAGTTGACTGTCCTGGGCACTTTCTGCTTTACGTTGAATACGCGACAATGACCGAGTAATTGCTTTAACTGACATGCTTGTCTGCAGTTTCATAACCACAGCAGTTGGCCTTTTTAGAACTTTTCACTAAACAAAATAAATTGTCAACCATTCTAATCAGAAGAGAATCTAACAGGAACGCACATGAACACACAAGCCCTCACCACAAAATGAAAAAATCAATGTTACTGCTTTTCCAAAAACAGCTGTCAAACTGCAAATTTCAAAAAAGCATTCCTATATCAAAGCAGCAAATCTAACGCGGCACACGCCTACTCACATAAACAACGCATTGCCGTGCAAGCACTATCGCCTGTAACAAACGCGCCTTTCAAAGTGCCGTGAAAAGCACGCCGGATTGGGCCGTCCAGCGCTTTCTTCCCCCAATTCTCAGCAGCCCACGCCTTCAAGACTTTTTCCCTTTTTTCATTTTAGCGCGTTCGGCTCTTTGGCGCCTCACCGTGTCTTGGACCAAAGACGAAATTCATTTTCGTTAGGTGTAAATACATGCAAGAATTAAATTTTATCGCCATCGGGGTAAAAACTGGCTAAACTTGGGTAACATTATCAACAAATAAAAATATACATATCAACGTTGATATAACACACTGCAGACTACAAACTATGATTATTGTTTACTAAAAGCGAGGTAACATAGTTTGCTTTTCTTTATCAAACAAATAGGTCATCAGGGCTATTAATTTCAACAGGACAAGTGAATTAACGTGGGCACTTTGTAAAGAGGCGTGAACAAGGGCTTTCAGTTTTCACGGCGGGGCAGCGCAACACCTATGTCGTTTAACAGATTACTTGTGAAATCGAAACGTTTATCTGGCATTCAGAAGCCCTTCTGGTTTCGTTGCGCTGCGCCGCGTTACAATTTTCCAGAAACAGGATCAATCCAGGACAGGTTAGTCCAGGGGTTCCTAACTGGGGGAGTGGGGAATTCCATACGAGGAAGGAATTTTGTTTGAAAACTAACTTTACAGTAATGAATATTGGAGTGAAAAAAGTTTACCTGTTTTAAGAGCTTAGTTTCTCATCGTAATATACTGACACAAACATACTATGAAGTAAATTTCTGGTGAGGAATTTTAGCTTTATTTTTGGTTAAAGGGGTCCTTAAAAACAAAATGCTGTAAGTCTGTTCGGGCAATTTAATTATTCGTACCACGCCTGAACTACGGTTCAAAGCCTTTTCTGTTTCGGATGAAATTAAGAATGAAACAGCTACCTAAAAAGCCTTTCTTTTTTCCCTTATCGTTATGCCTACAATATGAAGACTATTACAAGTCGGGAAACGGTTTTATATCAGTCTTTTAGAAATTTGAAAGACCTCTTTCATCGCTATTAACTTTTTATTTGGATTCTGCAACGACCCTTTTAACTGGTTTAACTATTCGCTCTCTAGGTGCTGTTCTGTAGTAAATCAGATGTTGGAGCCTTGCAAAATACAAAAACCTATATTTTTACTTTGACGTGTTGACTATTTACTTTTGCCGTTCATAGTTTTGGTGTTAACTCTTCCAGAACCACTTGACAAAATTCTCGGGTAAATTCAATTTATTTGATTTTAAAGCTGATTTTTTTTCGGAACATACAGCATTTGTATTCTGACATCAACATAAACTGATTTAAACTATAAAATATTCGAAAGTTAAGCAGCGCGTGAAACAAAAATATTTTCTCGACGACCGAAAAGCGTGTTGCTGGCTTAAACAGTTTTTTAACAGATTGTGTAACTGCACAAGAAACTTAAACAAAAAATGTTCAGCTAACCTCATTTAACAACATTGGCTTCAATGGGCACCGGCAAAAAATGTGGACAATCTTAACACTTACATACCCATATTGATAGATTTCAGTATTTGGGATAATATTTTGATAGAACAAATGCAATTACAATAATTCATTTTTGGGGGATTCAGGAGGACAAGTGCTCCACATTTCTCTTATGTGCTGGTGCCTATGTTAGCCCCTGGCAAAGCAGTGTGACAGGCCCAACACAGCTATTCACAGGAGTAACACAGTCACAAAGTGTCGCCAAAAAGCATGTGAAGCACCAAACAGAGAATATAGCTAGATGATAGAGAGGTGACTCAATTGACATATCCAAAATAAAAAGCTCTAAGAAATTCATTGGATAAGCATTTGCAAGGAAAACTGGGGCACTTAACAAGTCCCCATCAGGCTGATGTATTGAAATGGTCCAGTAATAAAACTCATTTGATTCTGGCTTCTTACCAAGTTACGTGGATTTTTATCTTTCTTTGTATGGCTTCCAGCTCTTTTGTAGCCATTGTGGATTTTTATTTAAATAATAGATTTTAGGAGGGTAACAACCAACTTGATTTACCCCTTGGGCTTCATTGTGTTGAAGCCAATCAAGTATTCCCATTTAGTGTAAACACGCTGAGATGAAGTGAGTTGTTGATCTTGTCTTGATCTGCTGCTAACAGTCAGTTACAAAGTTACTGGCTCACCAAGACTTGTCATAAGGTCCAGCAACTCAGGGTCAGAAAACCAGTCGACTTTTGAAGCGTGGATTAATGATTGAAATGCTGACCTCCGTAGAGCAAGCTCTTTAACAGATTTTTCCAGATTTTCATACAATTCATGTGTCTAGAAAAAATAGCAGATGTGGATATCAATGTTTGTTCATATAATACAGTGATTCTTAACTTTTTTCCATGGATGTATGTATGGTTCCCATGTTCAAATGTCAAAATAAGTGTATAACCCCTGGGTAAAACCCCTAATATTTACTGTGTCTTCACATTGTTATTACAGAGCTATCTAAGGCATTATATAGAAAAATAGGTAAGCATGTTATCTTGGCATAAACCTTTATCATTTCCAGGAGATTCATTTTTATATTTTAATCATTACAGTTGAATAAAAAACTGCTGGTGTATATCTTGGCATGTATTACTTTCTAAAAAAATGACAAATTCATCCCTACCATGTCATTATTTTTCATTGCATCCTCCAGTTGTTTTGTTGCATCACAATTCAATCGAGTTCGATCAACTAGCACCGACAAGTCTCGATTCTTCCATTCAACTTGCTGCAATGTCTGATTCAATTCCGTTAACCGCTTTTGGAGTGAATCAATCACACCAATTTTTTTTGAAATATCCACACTGGTGTTCATGACTTTGTTCAATTTTTCAGCAATCTCATGGTGAACTGTTTCATCTTGTATCCCATCTGGATCATGAACGATGCCCGGATACATTGAAATGAATGCCTCCTGTGCTTGCAACAACCTTTAACATTTGCGCAAGGGTTTTAAATCTTACACTGGAATAGTAATACAAAGATCATGATGCAAAGATAAGTGTATTTAATGCAGAGATAAGTGGACTGTTAATTTAACACAGAACTGAAATTGTTTTGACAAAAAATATACATATAGTGTCATACCGTTTTTCAATGCATTCTTTATTAAAACCAGCACTCAGTGCTTCTCTTAGGTTTAGTTCATTTTCTTTTGTTTGCGTTTCCAGATCATCACTGCTCCCCTCCAGAAGCAAATTTTCTTGTTGTGCAAGCTTTTCAGCCTGTAGTCTTGTCAATTTGCCTTGGAGTTCATCTCGAAGGCTAAAATAAAGAAACAAATGACACAAACCATATGTCAAGAGTAAGATTTCCCTAAAAAAATCCGTAAACCAAAAAATCCTGATAAAATTTAAAGGAAGAACATTTGAGACCTTGTTTAATTTCTGATTTAAGTGTTTAACTTAGCGATTACAAGACAAATAGACAACTGGATAGTCGTCGGGCATTTTTGGATAACAATCTACATTGTGACTCAGCAACTCGTGCGAAGCCAGGTTATGAATTATGATGTTGCCCATATTTAAAGCTTACCAGGTTAGGTCTTNACCAGCTTAAGTTTTTAAAAATAAAAATGGAAGTGCGCTATCTAGCGGCTAAATAAAATCAGTTTATTCTTTTAACAAAAACAAGTAGCAACTGCAGGGGAAACATAATTTTTACTGCTAAACCAAACTTATTCGATTGTAATTTGTGAAATAAAACTGTTCCAGTGGTGGAAGTCAAAGAGTGCAGATCTGATTGTAGCCACTTCAAGAACCACATAGTCCGATGTTTGTATATTATTGTCGGACAATAAACAAAGTGCTTGTAGAGTAAGACCGTTTAGTCCACTTTAAGTATCCAAACCACTGTAAGATCAGCACCAGAGCTAAAGCATAGTTGTGTGTGATTCAAAACAGCTTGGGTCAGTGCCCGAGTCTGGTCCCACATTACGTTATGTCGGGTTGAGGTCTTAACAATAGGCGGATTTCGGTTTACACAGTGAAACCTGTTCACTAAAATAACGACGCAACAAAAGCAATGCGTGAGAAACGTGATGATGTTTTTGTTTGCGAGGTGAATACCCTTCTACGAAACAGAAGTTGCACTCCCCACAAAAAGGATTTCGCTTTGGTTCCGTTAGTCCTGGAGCTGTTGAAGAGTTGTTGGCATAATTGTAAGTTAACAACAAAAAACGATAAATATTCTATCAGGGTTTTACATGATGTCACCCGACCTCGGACCTTTTAGAACCTTCTACCCAAGTACAAGTAAAAGGAATAAGTTAAAGCCTGGTAATGCGGCTATAATTATTTATTTATAACTTTATTCCAATTCACCAAACCCTAAGCTCAACTTTTTAGTCCTGGCAGCCCCTTTAACGATGCCAATAAAGTAAAAATTAAACAAAAATATGATCCAAAGGAACTGCAAAGAAGCAGGAGTGTTTGAATCTGTTAGTTTGTTGCATTCAGAGAGAAAGGTTTGTAACGTTTATTACCTAAACCAGATTACCGGGAAGGAATTTTATGAGTTATGGGGAGGAATTTCCACTTTATACTTAAGTCTAGTAGGGAAGAAATGAAATGTTCCAAAAAAGGCAAAAAGGGGAATGCATCAAAAACAGATTGGGAACCATGCAATGGCGTAAACCAATATAGGGGGCAAACATTTGCAACAGTTTTGGTTTTTTTTTGTCAAAATGAAAATATCCGAGTTGTTTCTATTCTTTTCACGGTCAAGGAAATGTTTGCCGCATTCAAAATTTTTGCAACTTGCATTTAACATTTTCTACTGTTGCCCTGCCGATAAAACACAACAGATGAGACCATGTCGTAATGACCCTTTGATTAAGTTCACTTTATAACGAAAACACCGAATTTGCAACGCTTTGTCAAAACAGTGCACTGGGATAGTCTGAAGACGTTTGACACCGATCATCCACATCCTTTGCATCACAAAACCACAGGCGCACCTTTCACAAAGTTAACGAACCATTCAGGCCGAAACCGATATGGGTGACTCTTGACTCTTGTTCCGCTTTCGGGGATCTCCCTACCGAGTACAATACAACAGGACAAAGTTAAAGTCAGTTTCCATTGCAGCTCAAGAGTTTAAGATGTTGGTTCCACTGGCACCGTCTGAAATCAGGTTCACCCAAAAAGATGTTCATTCGAAGTTTTACGGGGGACGGATCGTTAATCATGTGATCGATCAAATGGCGACAGGTTTATACGAACGTCGGTTTAACCCGATGAAGGTCGTGCAACGCGAGTGCTACAGTCTTGAAAACAGGCGGCTTTACATGTATCAATTTTTCAATAAACAGATAAATTACCTACCATTACTTAACCGTTGCGTAAATACAGGACTCTCATCGCGTTGTGTCAGGCAGCGCGCAGCTACAAAAGGTTAAATAACAGGCCAGGGTCGCTTTACATTGTTGCGCCCGTTGCTATGATAACAATAGTAAAACAAACAAACTTTTGTTAAAACTTCAGATTCGGTAAAGGGAATTTCCCCTGCTTATCCCCACAGCCAGGGTCAGAGCTGCTGAATACAAAATAAGTGTGTTTTGTTGGGTTAGGATTATTTCGCACGGTAAAAGAAGCGACAAAACAGCACTAAGACAATTACAAAGCCCGAAATATGTGGATGACCTTAGCACCATCTCAGATACGGTTCATGCAAGATACCATCAGTTGGAAATTTCGAGGAAAGAAAGGAGTGAATGACACGATAGACGACATAATAGCTGGCAGAACATCTGTAAGTCTAATCCCGTGTATTGAAGTGGCGGAACGCGATGGAAAGTATTACAGCTTGGACAACAGGAGACTCTACATGTTCCGAGTGCTGGAAAAGATGGGAAAACTGGAGAGCATTGAGGTGCGCCGTAGTGTCTTCAACTCCGGTCAGTTTACAACGAACAACGACGGTTACTCGATACGAATGAGAGGCCGACGTGGATATACACGCCCGCATACGTTCGAGGGCCTTCTCATCCCACCTAAGTTAGTAAAATTGCCATTACAACTACATTAAATAGTTGCAGGTTTTAGTGCAGTTGTCCCAAACTTTATGCACTCACCTACCATTTCACGGTTCGTACTGTGATCATGTACCATCTACTTTCAGAGAACTTTAGAATCACAAACACTCAACTTCATCATCGCTATACTTATTAAATGCTACTTATTGATTTCAAGAAGCGGCCTACTGAGCGAATGAATTTTTGTGTGTTTCTTAAAGTGATAAATGCAAAACTACGAAGCCACTAAAAGTTGCCTGGGTACAACTTAGAGTTGCTACCACATGTTGGGGAATCAAGCAACTGTAAAGAGCATTCACCGACACCTTTATTTGGGAAGCTTCCGTGTCGATAAACCAAAGCATACAAATATCACGAAATAAGTAAACTTGTATCTGAAACAGAGAACCTGTATTTTTTCAACAGACCAACAACTACAACAATAACAACAGAGAACAACAAGACAAGCACAGAGAACGAATCGGTGAAAGTTGCAGAGGTTGAGAAACTGGAGAGCACAGTGAACGTGCCAGTAACCATAGCAGAGAACGAGGCGGCTTCCAGCAGAGAAACCGATGCGAATTCCAACACAGACACAGAAGCAGCAAAGGGTTAGTTTGTTCCACTAGCTGATTAAATTGAAAAATAATAACATAAGCAAGTGTTTGTGTGCGTGCAGTTGCAGACCACCATGTTGGCCCGAGCATGAAGGAACAGAAAGTGGTGTCAGAAACCGAAGAATACATTTCCGTAAAGGATACGGAAAAATCGCAGGAATATGATTCAGAAATAGCCGTGGATATAATCAGTGCTGCAACGGCGACATTTGTTGGCGAAAACGCTGGTCGACTTATTCGAATTAGTATTCGAATTTTTTCGAAACTCTATTCAGTATTTTGTAATCTAACAATAATCTAATTGAATCGCCTGTGACAGCAAAAGTTCACTACCTTTGGAAGACTACAAGACCATTGCAAGTAAGGTTTTATAGATAATCACTATATGCTGATAGAAAAGAAGAAGTACACTAGCCTAAACGGCCACTGTCCCTGTGTTCCTTAAGTTTTCTAGTGTTTTCAAAGCAATGTTTGTAAAAATATTGCAACTGCAAGAACAACAGCAGTTTAACGATACAACTTAACCTGTTCAACTGTAATTTGTAAAAGAAAACTGCGCCATTGGTGGACATCGCTCATATAATAGTGTAGGTCTGACGTCTGACTGTAGCCAATTCAAGAACCACATCGTTTTGTGTTTGTATATTATTGTCGGCAATAAACAAAACGCTTGTAGAGTTACTTTGGCTGATGAACTTAGTCCACTTTAGGTAGACAAACTACTCAGATCACAAGAGTTAAGCCAAAGCTGTCCTAAATCTGCAGCATGCTTGATTAGCGATCAGCAATAACAGAGATTGCTCCTAGGGGGCGGATACACACGTGACCACACATTCGAAAACCTTTGGCCTACAATAAGATAAGCAAGCTACTGAATGTTTGACAACACTGTTTGCACATATTTTCACATTTAGGTGCTGTAACATCCAATACCAGTTTAAGGCAGTTCATTTTCTAAACAAGACAAAGACGCTGTTTCCATTGTAATAATCTACTGGTCGAACCAATCGGCAATTTTCTGAACAAAATGATCCATTCGTGTTTGAATAAAATGATTAATAGATTTAATTTTTAATAAACCGATTATGTGCCATTACAGACAATCAGGTCACTGAAACCGTTGCGTGAATGAGAGACGTTTATCAAGTTGTGTCGGGTAAAAGTCACAAAAAGGGTAAATAACATCTTGGTCTCGCTCCACACAATCGAACCCGTTCTTAAACAGACGACGTAACAAAAGCTCCGCGTTATTTGTGTGACGTAACAGGAAACAAAAAAATGTCCCTTATCTTCCCGATTGTGGTAATATTATTTTGTCACAACCACATCCTTTATCAACGTGAAAAACTTTACTACTTATCTTTGGTAAATTGAATCCTGAGTGAATCTGATCTAAGACAACTAGTCTAAGCTACCCAACAAACATAAAGTAAACAGCTCGCAGCAGTTGCCCAAATGAAACGCCAGCAGGACCAAGGAAGTCCCGATTCTGGTCGGGTACAACTTCAGTTTCGTTCAAGGGTATTTCCCATTGCACTTCAACGTCAGCTTCCATCGAAGGCGGAACAACCAGACCGATGTGTACTTTCTGCATGCGAGACAGTTTGGGCGGCAGACTGTTGGTTATCAAGTTTGTTTTTGTGGTTTAAAACATGGTTTGGTTAGCGCCGTCACAGATCAGATTCACTCAGGACACAATTTATCATCAACTATATGGTCGCCGCAATGTTAACACCATGATAGACGACATAGCTGCAGGCAAAGAATCCGTTGGAACGTTTAAAAATATCAGAGTTGCGCAACGGGATGGAAAGTATTACAGTTTGGACAACAGAAGACTCTACATCTTCCGTGTGCTTGAAAAGATGAGAAAACTATCACGAGTGGAAGTTGACATGAGTTTTTTTTGGGAGAGTAGCAAGTTCACAACGAAAAACGACGGGTATTCAATCGACGTTAGAAACGGTTTTACAAGGAATCACACATTTGCCAGTCTTCTACCACCAAGGTAACAAAAACGTTTCTAGCCGCGAAGTCGCTGATTTTTAGAAATCAAGTGGTTTTGCTGTCTGTTTTTTAACAAAATACATACCGAAAGTACGTACAATGGTAGTACATTCACCTCATTCACTGTTCTTCTTGTACTGTGCAAAGATAAGATGTTGAAAAAATATTATTTAAAGGTGGTGGTTTGTTATGCAATGCTTCGGGCATTGATTTGGCTCGAAACGTGTAATCCAATTGCAAATTGTGCATTTGGAGATTTGAGTTAACACATGCTCAACTCCTAAAGAAATTTACGATTTTGAAATCATCCATTTATACGCCAGCCCGATCCAGCAATGGCTTCAACTTACAACGGCCAACGACGGATACTCGGAAATAATGAGAGACAGAGTTGAATATACACGACTGCATGCGTTCGCAAGCCTACTCACCCCAACTCAGTAAGTAAAGTTGACATTACAACTAGATTGGTTAATTGCAGGTTTTAATGCAGTGGTTCTCAAATTTTATGTACTCTCGTATCATTTCTTAGTTCGCGTACCACGTCTTTTCAGATACTTTAGAATCACAAATAGACAACGTCATCTCCGCTACAATCATTAAATGCTATTCTTATCACAAGAACTGACCTACTGACTACATAACTTTTTTTGTGACTCCCAAAGTGATAAATGCAAAACTATGATGTCATGTTTTGCAATCCTCTGCGTAAAACTTAGAATACCAAAGCCTGTCAACCACTGTGTTAACGTGTGGCCAGCCAAACATTATGTGCCAAGCTACAAAGAGCAAACGCCGATCTCCTTGTTTAGCAAGTTTCTGGTCGATAAAACAAAACATGGGAAAATATTGACATATGTAAACATGGGCCTTGATTGGATATGCCAAGCAAAACATTTACCACTTTTTTCAACAGATCAGCAAACAGGAAGTTTTAAGGCAAGCATAGAGAACGAATCGGGGAAAGTTGCAGAGGTTGGGAAACTTGAGAGCACAGAGAACGAGTCGGTAACTATAGCAGAGAACGAGGCGGCTTCCAGCAAAGAGACCGATGCGAATACCAGCACAGACACAGAAGCAGCAAAGGGTTAGTTTGTTCCACTAGCTGATTAAATTGAAAAATAATAACATAAGCAAGTGTTTGTATGCATGCAGTTGCAGACCACCATGTTGGCCCGAGCATGAAGGAACAGAAGGTGGTGTCAGAAACCGAAGAATACATTTCCGTAAAGGAAACGGAAATATCGCAGGAATATGATTCTGAAATAGCCGTGGATATAATCAGTGCTACAACGGCGACACCTGTTGACAAAAACCCTGGTCGACTTTACCCACAAGAGAAAGCTGTTGCTGGTGGTAAAGATGATGATAACGGGCCAATTAAAAGGAAAAGAAAGAAAAAGAATTTTAAAGAGAAAGCAGGTAAAAGTCAAACAAGTGTGTTGTCTGCGCATTGTGTAAAAATGAGTTTTGTTTTTAGGATCTTTAAGTTTTGCCGACAGCATTTCTTCGAAAAAAGTTCTTACCGAGAGAGAGAAAAGGTTGCTATCAATAACAAGAAAGTACAGACTTTTACGGAAGAAGGATAGACAACTGAAGCAAAGGCCTATTAAAACCGAACAGGTACCCTTGTTTGTTTGGTATTTTTCACATTTATTGGTGATACTAGGACGTCATTTAGCGATTTTAGTTTCAACAAAACAATTAAGGATCTTTGGAGTTGGAAAAGATTTCTTTTCCGGTGCTCGTTGCCTAGCACCGTTTTGAAGCGGCTGGTATCCAATCAAAACGCTCGCGAAAAAATCAGAATATTTATTCTTTATTCAAAGAAAAGCCCAAGAGCCAAGTTCGGCGAAGTTCTGGTGTGCTGCACCTTCGCGTGTGTAACTTTACTATCGAATCATTGAGCTAGGGGCGTTATGAAATTTCGAAATAACAGTAGTACACGGATTTCTAGGATCATAAAAAGCCCTATTGCTGAACTTTGGTAAGTCCGTTAACATCGGGTTATGCGAAAATGTGGCAATTTAACTCCCAATTATCATACAAGGCTCATCTATATATATTTGTTTTATTTTAGAACTGGGTTTCTTAAGCATCTCCCTCTTCAAAGGCCCCACAAACAAAGTTTTATTCAATTTCTTTTGTGCAGGAGAATGACAAGCGAAGAAACGAAATTCAGCATCGGTTCATGTTTTAAATATCTTTATCGATGCCTTTCTCAAATCTTTACTGTTTTGACAAATTAAAGTTGTATACGGGAAGATTAGGGTTTCAAAAGCAAAATGCATGTAATTTTTGTATTTTTGGTGTAGTATTCGAATTTTTTCGAAACTCTATTCAGTATTTTGTAATCTAACAATAATCTAATTGAATCGCCCGTGACAGCAAAAGTTCACTATCTTTAGAAGACTACAAGACCATTGCAAGTAAGGTTTTATAGATAATCACTATATGCTGATAGAAAAGAAGAAGTACACTAGCCTAAAAATTTCTTATCACCACTGATGAGATCTCGCAGGTCGAAAAGTGTGCACTGTCTGCAGCTCACAAAAAGTCGATTAGTTTTCATCATTCATAAAACACTACTTGAGAGGCAAAAGTGGAAAAGTTACAAAATGCAAATGTAGGATAGGGTTTGGCGAAGACGAGNGATAATCACTATATGCTGATAGAAAAGAAGAAGTACACTAGCCTAAAAATTTCTTATCACCACTGATGAGATCTCGCAGGTCGAAAAGTGTGCACTGTCTGCAGCTCACAAAAAGTCGATTAGTTTTCATCATTCATAAAACACTACTTGAGAGGCAAAAGTGGAAAAGTTACAAAATGCAAATGTAGGATAGGGTTTGGCGAAGACGAGACGAATCATTGATCATACTCGTTTTTAAAATTACCTGTAAAATCAAATTCTCTGTGTTGAAAAGCTAAAGCCGACTGGGCGCTTCGCCAGCCACGATCACAGTTTCACCATTGATGTAGGATGCCTCGTCGGAGCACAGAAAGGCGACGATGCCAGCACAATCTACAGATTCGCCGATGCGTCTTGCGCCTACCCTTTTTGCCACAGCCTCATCTCCCGCCTGTAGTAGTGCATTACTGAACTTAGTGCGTATGATGCCAGGTGCAATACCATTGATTCTGATATTACAGTCAGCTAGATCATTCATAAGAGCCTTCGTTAAACCAATCAGAGCAGTTTTGCTGACGCTGTAAATTCCAGGAGCTTGTGATGGATGGTATCCTCCCACCGATGACACAATTACTATTGAACCTTTTCCTTGCTTCTTAAGCAGAGGAATGGACTCTTGAATAAGCATGAATGTTGCTTTTACGTTGACATCAAATATTTTGTCATATACAGATTCTGGAGTCTGAACGATCCTCCCGAAATATGGATTGACGGCTGCATTTGATACCACTATATCCAGTCTACCAAGTTTTTGCTCAATTGCATTCAACAAGGCTTTCTGTCTTCCTTTTTAGCCACATGACTGCAACGCACATAACAAGCAAATTCACAGCATGAGCTGGTCACTGCACAAATAAATCCAACAAGCGGCTAAATGTTTGTAACTAATATGTTCATGGCGTTGATTTTGCCTATATGAAGTCACCAGCCTTATCACGAATACGTTGGTAGTTGGTAACGTCGTAAGTTTCATTAAGTTCATGCACGACTTTGTCATAAGTGCGATAGCTGGTGAATGCTTGCGGGTAAACGTGCAGTTTTGCGGAAGCGATTCGACTGGCACGCGTTGCCCTGCTAAAGATGGCTCTGTAGAGTAACGCGAAACAAGTTAAACAAAATTGCTTTTACCACTAAGGCAAAAAAATTTACATTCGAACACATCTGTTTGACCGCGACAAGTT
>QXVZ01002805.1:0-27380 GCA_008931825.1 Phallusia fumigata
TTATTCTACTCTGTTAGTTACTAGTAATTAGTATTGCTTGAGCAGGGTCAACTTTTGTATGGCTGTTTTTTAAATAATAAACTTTTTTGTTAATTTTACAAGTTTTGTTGTTTTAACCGCATATGGTTATTGCAGCGTACTGCACGGAAGGGAAAAATGTCTACACAGAAATCAAATGCCACAGCCTTTTACCACTCGATGACATCAGACAGGTAAATGTTGAATAGTTGACAAAACAGCTATAAAATTAGAACTCTTTGCATCAACTATGTATTGTTTTGTAAATTGTAGGTGGTAACGCACGAGGCTTGCACTCCAGAAGTGAAAAATGCCTATGTGAATTTTCTTAACCATTGTTATGTGGATACTGAGGTGGAAATGAAGGAAATCTATTCATCATCCCACATTTGGGAACTCTTTGATTACTTTATGATTGACATGAAGAAGGTAATTTATGTTGAAAAACTTGTTACATGACACTACAAAACCTCAGGCGTAACCTCCACCAATAGACTAAACTGTACCAGTTTAAAGTGAAATGAAAGAAAACCAAAACTTATTAAAATTAAATTTTGGGTGCTGGACAAAAGACATATCCTCGGTTTTGTAATACCCATGTTTTTTTACATGTTAAACAGTGTTGGGCAAACTGCAAAAAGAGAGAGTTCACACAAAAAGTTAAAAACTATAGCATACTATTTTCGCAAATTGTAACACATTAGTCACTACTGTGTTATCGACAGGTTCAAACAGAATCGTCAGATAGCGAGGTTAATCGCAAGACTCAGGAGTATCTTGCAACTACTGTCATGGAAATTATTACCATGTTTTTCAACTCTCCATTTTCTGATGCTACTACTCTTATTCAGGTAAGACAAAGCTTGGTAAGATTGTTAGAATTTTTTAACAATAAATCAAAGCAGCTTTTTCCCAAGCAAATTTTATGTTCTGTTTTATGCAATAATTATTGCCATGTTGATAAACATTATTTTTTTATTAGACACGCCAGACAACATATGTGCAGTTGCTGCGAGCGATTGTTTCTTTGTACCAAAGTCCAAATTTGCTTACGCAGTACAAACCAAAACTTGAAGAAACAATTAAAAAAATGGCTGAAGTTGGTAAGTTGAGTTTATCCAGTCCTACGCAAACAACATTGCTGTTGTTTGTTGAGTTTTCAATGTTTTAAGCATGACTAATAACATAACTAACCACTGATTAACCTTCATTGAAATATACTTTTGTTTTGAGATGAATCTCAACAGAATTAACAAGTGATTAACTGTGAAGCATGCACATGTTTTGTCATGTTAACAATCAAGTCATCAAGCAAACCCGGTTTTGGGCTTATTTTTTGTTTGCTTCATTATTGCAGCCAAGAACTGCAACGTTGTGCTGCCGCAGGACATCATAAATCTCATCCGGCTGCAGAATAGCATTAAGATCCTTGGTCAGGGTTCACTTTTGTATTATTGCATGTGCATGTTTCCCATCAGCATGACAAAATAGAAGCAATGCACCTTGACCTATTATTTTCTCTTGCTACATTGATCACCCTATGTCTGAAAGTTGTTGATTTTTTGGCAGTAGTAATGTAGTAAGTGGCACTGCAAAAGTCGCCATCTATACTGCAGCTGAGATCAGGATTCTAATTTGTGTCGATTGGTTTCAAGCTAAAGAAAGAAGCATCGCTATGCCAGGAAATCTAGAGGGTAAGGTAAATGAGGTGGTTAACAGGCCCAATGTCATGGGAGCCATTCAAAGATTCCGCAGTTTGAGATCCGCCACAATTAGCAGACGAGATGCTGAAGCAATTGCCGGACAGGTTCGTTTGAACGGTCATCTCCCGAAAATAGATGCTGTTCTACCATTAAATCAAACTGTGTAATTAAAACAATTCATGTGCTGGTTGTAATGCTTGCAATGAAGCTTAGCACAGGTAGAATGCTTTTGGCAAAGCACTCAAGTAGTGCAACACCACATTTGAATGCTGTCTGAATCTAGTGTACTTGTGCATCACTGCGAAAATGGGTGTTGTTGTTGCGATGGTACCGGCACTGGCTGTTTTCATTTCGAGCACTCAATTATTACCTGCACTACTTATTCTCTTTTTTCTCTTGGACGTGATTTACCTTCAATTCAGTTACAGTTAATTTACTATTTCTAATGTGGAATGTTATGATACGATTAACAAACAACAATGATGCCTTGCTGTAACACACGTTATGTTGAAAAAAACATTCCGCGAATGTTTCCAAAGTAAATTTAGTTGATCTATAATTGTCAAAAAATTCCAGCGTCCCAAAAAGGTGTTGCCATAACATCCGAGTTGCAGAGTGACATAGGGAAAGCAAAAATGAGCAATGTCGAGAAGGCAATGCGTCGATTCTTGTCACGGCGTCATCTCTTCAAGGCTGGAACTGACTCCCATGACAGCCAGGTTTGATAACATCAGGGGCATCCCCACAAGAATTTTAAAATTTATTAATGCCCTCAAAACTGCAAATTTTCTCAAGAGGACTGATGGCATTAAAACTACCAAAGTATAACTATTAATACTGTAAACCAGTGATTCTCAACCGTGGCACTTTAAACTGCATGCATCTCCCAACCATATTTCTAGCAGCTTGAATAAACTGTTGTGGAAATTATTGACATTTTCACTGATACAACGACCTAAAATGACAATGAAACATGTCACCCGACTTACTTTTTTTCGCTAAATTATACATTACATTTTCTGTTGCTATTATCATGAATGAATACATAGCAAAGGTAATTTAGTTGTTACGTCATAAGAGGTTGCCATTGTTGGAAACAAACATTTTCATGCGGCTTTCTACATACCTATAGCTTCTAATTTGGTTCTGACACCCCAAAAGGTTGAGAACCACTGCTCTAAAGTCTAAATAAACTTGGTGTTTGTTAAAATTTTGCTTTTACAAAAAAGCATAGAAAGTCAAGGTACACAAAACAATTCCTATAGTATTCATAAAGATTGCCTATGTGATCTATTAATACAATGAAAATAAAGTGCAGGTACCATTTGCACAACCAAACCAAACTATGTAATTCAGCATACTTTGCTTCATTGCAAGACTGAAATTCAACTTGTGTTTGTTGTAGATTAGCCATAAAACTAAAATCTTTATTAGTTGCTTAGTATGGGAATTGATTTTCGCAACAAATAATTGAGTAATACCTCTTGTTTTGCTATAAAATCTTTAGTGTTGGTGTGTAATTTTGCAATCCAACAAACTGTGGTAAAGACTACCCTTCGATTTGGCAGCAATACATAAATAAACTAAACCCACTTTACCACTGAAGCTGTTACTCACTGTTTTAAAACAATGTAATATACATACAGTTGTTCATTCAGGCATTTTTAAACCAATTTCAGAGTTACAGAGACATCATTGAAGGGTTGCAGGACATTGTATCAGTGTTGGAAAATCAATTGCACCCTTTAGTACAAGCTGAACTTTCAGTGTTGGTTGANTGTTGCCATAACATCCGAGTTGCAGAGTGACATAGGGAAAGCAAAAATGAGCAATGTCGAGAAGGCGATGCGTCGATTCTTGTCACGGCGTCATCTCTTCAAGGCTGGAACTGACTCCCATGACAGCCAGGTTTGATAACATCAGGGGCATCCCCACAAGAATTTTAAAATTTATTAATGCCCTCAAAACTGCAAATTTTCTCAAGAGGACTGATGGCATTAAAACTACCAAAGTATAACTATTAATACTGTAAACCAGTGATTCTCAACCGTGGCACTTTAAACTGCATGCATCTCCCAACCATATTTCTAGCAGCTTGAATAAACTGTTGTGGAAATTATTGACATTTTCACTGATACAACGACCTAAAATGACAATGAAACATGTCACCCGACTTACTTTTTTTCGCTAAATTATACATTACATTTTCTGTTGCTATTATCATGAATGAATACATAGCAAAGGTAATTTAGTTGTTACGTCATAAGAGGTTGCCATTGTTGGAAACAAACATTTTCATGCGGCTTTCTACATACCTATAGCTTCTAATTTGGTTCTGACACCCCAAAAGGTTGAGAACCACTGCTCTAAAGTCTAAATAAATTTGGTGTTTGTTAAAATTTTGCTTTTACAAAAAAGCATGGAAAGTCAAGGTACACAAAACAATTCCTATAGTGTTCTTAAAGATTGCCTATTTGATCTATTAATACAATGAAAATAAAGTGCAGGTACCATTTGCACAACCAAACCAAACTATGTAATTCAGCATACTTTGCTTCATTGCAAGACTGAAATTCAACTTGTGTTTGTTGTAGATTAGCCATAAAACTAAAATCTTTATTAATTGCTTAGTATGGGAATTGATTTTCGCAACAAATAATTGAGTAATACCTCTTGTTTTGCTATAAAATCTTTAGTGTTGGTGTGTAATTTTGCAATCCAAAAAACAGTGGTAAAGGCTAACCTTCGGTTTGGCAACAATACATAAATAAACTAAACCCAGTTTACCATTGAAGTTGTTACTCACTGTTTCAAAAACAATGTAATATATATATAGTTGTTCATTCAAGCATTTTTAAACCAATTTCAGAGTTACAGAGACATCATTGAAGGGTTGCAGGACATTGTATCAGTGTTGGAAAATCAATTACACCCTTTAGTACAAGCTGAACTTTCAGTGTTGGTTGATATCTTGCACAGACCTGAACTCCTATTTCCAATTGATACAGATGCACGAAAACAATGTGAGGGTGGAGGATTTATATCCAAGTAAGAATATTAAACACAACATCATTTAAATGCCATCTATCTGGGACAAAATAAGTCTTCAAAAAAGGCATTTATGTAATTCAGTTGTGCATTTTTTGCCATTCTGTAAATAAACTTTTCATCAGAAATTGATTTTTTGTAAAGGTTAATAAAGCACACAGAACGATTGCTTGAGGATCGCGAAGAAAAACTGTGCATTAAGGTTTTGCAGACTCTTCGTGAGATGATGACAGTACACATCAACTTCACAAACAAGGTTCTTAAAATTTAAATGGCAGTAAATGTTTTAAACGTGTTTTAAAGCAAAAATGCTTTGTATCAAGCATGCTATTTCACTAATCACAATTCTAAAGAGCTGGTAAATTGATTTACAAACTATTTCGAGCTTGACATGGTTTTAAGTTTAATAGCAATTAAAAGAACTAATTGCACCTGTAATTCTTGTCTTTCTGTGAACCATGCTATTGGACACCAAAGCCTGATGTGAAATGATAATGCTTATTTATCAATAGTTAATTAATTTCTTCTGCTATTTTATTTTAGAGCAATAGCGTGTACAATGACAGCATCTGGGAAGAGGTTAATTGCACTTTTATGTTTGTCTCCTTATTTCCTCAATGGAGTATAACTTCCTGGTGTTTGCTGAAATTTCTCATGCTACTAACTGGTGTTTAGTTTGCCTGGCTGAAATGTCTATGAAATGCATGTATTTGCCATCTGGTCTATCCAGAAAGCAAATAGAGGCCTGCTGCATGGGCTGTAGAGGGCTGATAAAAACTTGTGCATCCTTGTGCAATATTTTCTTTGATGTTTACTTATTTTCGAAACCCCCTAAATATTCTAAACCATCCATTTTCACCCAGTTAATTCTGCACAACTATTTTTACACAATGTTTAGGGAGGGCTGATTTTTTTCATTGATGTAAACATGTCTTCAAATCATTTGACATTTTTACGAAAGCCAATATATCTATTGGGTGCCTGAATTGATTTTTCAGTCAAATATTTTTTAAAACTAACCTTTTGCTGCAAGGGATAAAATGTTTCATGGTGAATGAGTGGTGATATTATGTAATCAACTGAAATGTTGATTGATTTGATTATGTTTGTCATCCAATATGTTAACTTTTACTTTCAAAGCATTCAAAAATCTAAATAACACAACATGAAATTCAACGGTGATGGCAAGCTGAAATGAAATTGCCTGTGTTCTATTGGTAATCGTAGTTTAGTTAAATGTTCAGATGCTGTTCATTGCATTCTTTTATTCCATCTGGGTTTTACTTTTATATTGACCTGCAATTTAACCTGGTACTTTAAATTTTTAGGAAACCGAAACTCAGATACGTGGTACTAGTGTGGAGGACCGAAGAAGGGTAAGTTGCCCAATTTGATGTTTGTTGTGCTACAGATTAAAACTTTACAATTTTAAGTTGAACAAATTTTAAACAAAACATTTTTGTAAATTCGAAATATTCCATGAAGCACATTATAAATGCTAAGTCGTACATGTAACAAATGCTATTAGATTTTGTGCAAACCTAAAATTCTGTAACATTATTACACCTTTATTAACAAATGTATTGGTTTTATCATTACAGTTACATGTGTAAAATTTGATGATTGTTTAGGGGGAAGCACTTCGTCAAATTTTGCTTTCAAGGTATTATGGTTCAAACTACCATCATCTGCGTGATTTGGCTCAACGTGAAAGTTCTTCATCCAACAACAGTACAAGGTGAAGTCAACTGATGAGTTTTAAATATTGCATTTTTTACCTTTGCAAAAAAACAGTGGGTTGTGGTGGTGGCTCAATGTTTTGTGATGTAGCATTTTAAAAATTAAAATTTTTGTAACCATGTTGTTGTTTTCCAAAATGGACTCTAATTTGTCTATAATTTCTGAAAAAAATTTACAATTATCAGATGGGCATTTATAGGTGTGCACTGATAACTTGTTACCCAAGTTCACCTATTGGTTGACTAACAGGCTCCCAAAACATGATATTTTAAATCTGCTATCCAGTATTTATTAAAGTTAATGAGCTTTTTGTTTTTGTAGCATTTTTAGAAGAACAGAGCTATCACTTGAACAGGTTCAGTGTCATCTAAAGAAGGAAGGTGCTACTGATTTNAAAAAATTTACAATTAATAGATGGGCATTTATAGGTGTGCACTGATAACTTGTTACCCAAGTTCACCTATTGGTTGACTAACAGGCTCCCAAAACATGATATTTTAAATCTGCTATCCAGTATTTATTAAAGTTAATGAGCTTTTTGTTTTTGTAGCATTTTTAGAAGAACAGAGCTATCACTTGAACAGGTTCAGTGTCATCTAAAGAAGGAAGGTGCTACTGATTTGGTTATCAACCTCATCATTGGTAACTATAGTGAAAAAATATTCCATGAAAGCGTTTTGCTCGGAATAGCACTCCTGGAAGGTGGTAACCATGACAACCAGGTACGCTGCCATTGTGGTTTACAATTTGGCAGAATATCGAACTAATGCCATGTTTGGGTTTGCAGATGGCATTCTTCAATCAGTTGATCGGTGAAAAGGGATCAGAAAAGTTCTTCCAAGTTTTCCATGAAAAGATGGAGTCAGCCCAGATTGAGCTAAAAAATTCTTCCACTGTCAATGCAGGTATGCAATAACTTTTCGCCTTCGTTTCATTTTGTTGTTTTAACATTAATTGTCCAATGATTTTTGGACAGGTGAGCTTCTGACCCGGGCAGTGGATCCCAACTCAAGCGGACCAGGAAATGGTTTAGATATTGGTGGAAACAGTCTTAAAAAGGTAGAAACTTAAATCACATGACAGCAGGTGTTGGTCTAATATCCAAATTATCTGGTATTTATTGCTCATATTGAACAACAGACTAGATCCCAACAACGTGGTCAAATTTGCGTCAACTTAATTTTTCTTTCAGATACATTTTATTATTATTTGCAGTTATCAAGCGAATTGAAAGATGAACTGGTTGATGCTGCAGAACAAACAAGAAGAGCGTTTCAGAATGTTCAGAAACCTCATGTTGCTAGCAAATCTGCTGCTGAAGCCCAATCTCTTGCTGCCGCAAGTAAGCGTTGTATAGCGTCCCCTAAACAAATGCCGTTGCATTTTCCGCATGATGTCAGTAAAGTTTCATTATTAGCAAATGTGCTTTGGGGGCGAAAAGGCTTACGGTATTTCAATGTATTTGTTGGCATGCACGTTTAAAGTTTATTATAATAATTCCAAAAACCTNTCAGAAACCTCATGTTGCTAGCAAATCTGCTGCTGAAGCCCAATCTCTTGCTGCCGCAAGTAAGCGTTGTATAGCGTACCCTAAACAAATGCCTTTGCATTATCCGCATGATGTCAGTAAAGTCTCATTATTAGCAAATGTGCTTTGGGGGCGAAAGTGCTTGCGGTATTTCAATGTATTTGTTGGCATGCACGTTTAAAGTTTATTATAATAATTCCAAAAACCTGTAAATGCCACTTGTGAATAATTTGTAAAAGGTGAAAATGATCGACGTGATGACGACAGAGCACCCAGCCCGGTGATCAGCATCATGAAACCTATACTGCGATTTCTTCAACTTCTCTGTGAAAACCACAATGCTCAACTTCAGGTAACTTTTAGTGAAACATGTTAACTCGCTACACAAAAAACATTTGAAGCATTTTGTTAAAATGCGTTTCCGATAAAGGGCAAAAAACAGATGTAATATAGTGAGGTATTAACTATTTTTGAGGTGTCCAGCATACCGTTGTTAGATGAAACAAAAAAGGAGGCGAATTCTCATTTTTAATTATTTTCTTTTTCAAAAACAAACGCGAATAAAAAGTGGTTTATATATTGCAGAAATTCCTAAGATGTCAACCAAACAAAAACAGTTACAACCTTGTTTGTGATGGTTTAAAATTCCTCGACTGTATTTGTGGCAGCACAACCGGTGGTCTGGGATTGCTCGGCCTTTATATCAATGAAAACAATGTGGATCTCGTCAACCAAACATTAGAGAGTTTGACCGAATACTGCCAAGGACCCTGCCACGAAAACCAGGTACCTTATCTTTCCTAGTAGACCCCGTTTCATGACAGCACTTGTTTGAAAAGTTCTTCTAGTTTGAAAAGTCATTCCTGTAGACCTTAGGTCTTAGAAAGTTCCCTTTACCTAACTATCTCCTGGCTACGGCCCATCTGTTTGGGCTGGCTAGGGTGGGCTATTTGGTCAGATATTTATTCAAAACAATCATTTTTTCCTGGAAAACTGTTGTTCAAATTTCGAAAACGCCGCTGTGACGTTTAAGGCATTTTTTATTTGACACTGTTTTTTTTTGTATTTTTAAAATTCATGTGGGAAAGTGTTGTGATTCGATTTTGTATAATCGTGTTATTGATGCAGAATGCCATTGCAAGTCACGAATCAAACGGAATCGACATAATTATTGCTCTTATCTTGAATGACATCAACCCACTTGGTCGGCAGAGAATGGACTTGGTTATGCAGCTCAAGGTACGTCAACAGGTTTAATCATTTACAGAGTAAAATTTACTTTCACTCTGGTAATCATTTTAGAACAATGCAAGCAAACTTCTGCTGGCGATAATGGAAAGTCGACACGATTCGGAAAATGCAGAGAGGATTCTTCGCAACATAAACCCGACGCAGCTGGTCTCTGTTATCGAGCATGCTTACACAAAGGTGAGCGTTGTGTGTTTGAGACGGTGGCCCCGCGCGGCATTTGTGGCATTAAAAAGGTTGTTTTGCCAAAAGTCGATTCGAAAACGTAAATTTACAAATGCCATACATGTCAATAATTCATGATACCCCCAGATAACCACGTATCTCATTAAATGTCTACTTACATTACAACCAAAACTAAGCATCCTATTTTTCTTCAATCGGGTAAACAATTTGAAACCAACCAACTTATATTCTCCATTGAAATAAATTTAAAAAGTTTGTCAGTTTGGGTTTAAAACATAAGGTCTGGAACAAGACACCGAATAGATCATCGTTAAGTAGAATTTTAAAACCCGCTTTATTTTGGAGACATAGTCTGTCTCAAATGCGTTTTTTGTTTTTAAAATAAGCATAAAGTTTCTTTTAATGGTGCTACGGTTAAGCATTAAGAGACGAAAAATAGATAAACTTCTTCTTTGAAGGGTCAACGAATGGCGGAAGAAGAAGGTTTGGCGGAAGGCGAAAGTTCACAGCACAACGAGCAGGATTCGGAGGAAAGTTCGCAACTGGACATGACAGGAGACGGATCACCCCGAGCAGTCGGCCACAACATCTACATCCTTGCTCACCAACTCGCAAAACACAACCAGGCTCTCGCAGAAGCCCTCAGACCCGACAACTCGCTTTCGGGCACGGAGGCGCTGCAATATTACAAGAAGCACACGGCGCAGATCGAGGTACGTGTGACGTCACAGGTTTTATGACGCAGTGAAAACGTTGAAGGTTTCCTGCGCTCCGTAGTCAGCGAGGTAGGGGGTTTCCGGTGAAGTCATTGCACGTTATGATTCACAATTTGATTAGAGACAGTGTTGATGAGTGGCTTCTTGTCAGGTGGCAGGGGGACGTAACCCAATGTAAACAAATCCGCATGACAAACTGCAAGTATCCGCTTTTATTGCCCATCAGAATCCGGTTATCCTCAATACCAATGTGTTAAGTAAGGCATTTTTTGTGTCTGGCAAGTATCTGTCTTGATTGGACTATCCTCTTATCAAACGGAATCTGTTTCCAAAACCCCGTGTCGCCCTACTTGTGTTTGCTGGCAAACATAAGAAATGCCTCCACCCCCGGGTACACAGGGAAACGATAATTTTTATCTGGTGGCAGGTGCCGTTTCAAGATAAGTTGTACAAACACGTTGGATCGTCGTCCCGAAACCTTAAAACTTGAGTTATAATAGGGTTTTGCTACAGAAGTTGCAATACCCATTTTTTTCCGATTTACTCAAGTTTCTTTTGTTGTACCAATTTTGGCTATCAGCTAACTTGTGTTTACACCTTTGACCAAACCTAGACAAAATATTGTGCCTCCACTAACACAACCCTAACTTCGACAACAGAATTCATGTTTTTCGCAGATTGTTCGAGCTGACCGAACCATGGAACAAATTGTCTTTCCCGTTCCTCATGTGTGTAGTTACTTGACGCGCGAAACAATGGAGAGAATTTGGAACACTACAGACAGAGATGATCAGGGAAGTAAGGTGGGAAACTTCTTCTCACAAGTGGAAGACATGTACAGGGAGATGGTGTGGCAGAAGAAAATGAGAGGTATGAACAACTCTTAAAGAGATGCGACCCGATCCGGTTTTATTTCTTAAATTCTTTTGAAACCCATGGCCTAAGCCGCGTTTAATTTTCATTATATCGTGTCTATATCGAAGCATCATGTTATTGTTACAAATAGTTACAGCACTAATCGACACCGACATTTCGCATAGTCAATTTTTTTACACCAGATTTTATTGTTAAGAATTCAAGAGTCTCTACTGGTTCAGTCGTCACATATCGCTCTGGAGCACGATCTCAACAAACTTCATCATTATTATCAATCTACTTGTCGCGTTGTTCTATCCCTTCAAAACTGTTGACTACAAGGGTTAGTTTTTAGTTGCAAGGTGTTGTGAGAAAGTGTTTTTCAACGCATTTTTGATATTTAGCTTGGAGCGACAAGGTTCATCTTCTCTTGTGGCCGATCATGTTGGTATCACTTGCTGCTATCACAAATCCATTCGCTGTTAGATGTCTAGCGTTATGTGTCATGGTGAAAACGATATTCTGGGTTGGTGTACAGAATGCCGTGCTCATGCTGGGAGTCCTGAACGTAAGATTTCGGAGTTACAGATGTAAACCCGCCATTCAAAAAATTAGTGATAAATTTTTTTAAACCCATGATAATATGAAAGATGAAGAAAAAACAACTTTCTGAGCTCGATTTTTTTACCCTTTAGCTGTTGAATCGCTTCATCTATCTGCTGAGTTACATCGGTAACAAGGGAATGAAAGACAAAGGAATAATTCAGATGTTGCTTGAATCTCAGTTTATTCTTCACGTCTTCCATATCATGTTCTGTTTTATGGGTTTGTTCTGGGACGAGCTTTGTTACAGCATTTTGGTGAGTAAAACAAATAAACATCTAGCGTGAGCAACAACTGTTGTAAGATATCAGTGTTGCCTTGACAGTGACGTGAATATATTCACAAATTTTGTGACCACTTTTTCGCAGTTTTTCGACTTGATTTACGGGGAGGAAACATTATTAAACGTGATTCGAAGCGTGACGAGAAACGTTCGTTCTCTCCTGCTCACCGCAATGCTCGCTCTAATACTTGTTTATATATTCAGGTAAAGCAATACTAATCTTAACCACTTTAACCTTTCTACCACTCTACTAATTTGCATACTAAATATGTCGACATATTTTCACTCCGATTTGCACGATTTCACAACTTTTTTTATAACCTTTAGTGAGCGTGATGGGGTAGCCACGCAATACCCTATGTTGGTATTTGTCAGCAAGGAATCCACCTACAGGTTTCGGACCTTTATAACCCCTTGTCACTGGTATTGTTAGAATCCGAAACTGATGATTAACAGCGTTGTCGTCAACCAGTTTAAAATATACATTACAAAACGATGGGCTTGACGCTTGTCGATGGTCATTGGTCAAAAAAGTCAAACTGTAGTAAATATTTAGCATAGGTTGAGAAAAAAGTGAACGCTCCACCTCGCATGTAGCTGAAGATATTTAAAGCATTTTTACATTAAACAACGAGTTGCATAAACTTAAAACGAGGTATCCATAAATGGAAAGACATATTCTAGTTTAGGGGGTTAAACAGGGGAAATATTCCTAGAATGTAACATTTATCATCATCTTCTGATTGAGTTCGACCAGGTACAAATAATCAAAGCGTAGATACTAGGTGCCTTGGTTAACCAAAACCTATGTTGTGTTGGTCGAACTCCAAAAACATGTAGATTAGCCTCTAAATGCAATAAACTTTTGCCGAAATACCTTTTAGTGCCAGGTAACTTTTGATGTGGAGTTAATGTTTTAATAATTTCATGAGCACAACCTCTTACATTTTCTTACAGTATTGTGGGTTATCTCTTCCTAAAACAAGACTTCAAGGTAAGCGTGAACCCGCGTTGCATTACTGACGATCCCGACAAGCTGAGAGCTCTGAAGGAGAAATTGGACACCCAGATTCGAAACGCGCAAGTTTGTCAACAAGATGATGGAAGTTGCAACAACACAGGTTGGAATTCAAGCAAAAACAACGTGCATTGATTACCGTGCACATATGTGTTGAATGTTGCACTTGCTTTGTGTAGTGACGTTATTTCCGCGAAAAATTAGTAAAGCTATAAGGGGCAGCTTGTTTTGTCTGTCACTTACTGTAGTGTAAACTTACTGTGACGGCTGCATGAATCGTAACCACACTTGGGCAAAGTGAATTTGTGTCAGGTTTCATTGAATTGGTCAAGATTTATCGCTATTTTCTTGCCCAAGTTTAACATATTCCCATTTCAGTGTCTTATCATCTTTTTCCTCTTAAAATAGATAAATATTGAAAAAAACATACCGACGAATCAAAATTTATAAAAATAGCCATTAGTGTGATAGCAAAAGTGTTTAGTTGGTGGACTGTGTAAATTTGAACATAAAGCTGATTTCAGGGTGGTCTTATGTATCATTTGCTTGGCCTGAGCAATGTTTTAGTGACTCGAGTTTAAGTCTTGGTTTAAAAAGGGTTGACCTGATTCGAATGACAGAGGATTGATTTGTGACTAGGATATGAAAACCTTTAAAAATCCCATTAAACAATTCTTATCCAAAATATACTGGCCCAAATAGTTTTTAAAAGCGACATGCTTTATTCATCAAACATTTCGGCAACAATCACCTTATTGTAACACTGATGATGGCATGAGTTGTTGTCGAAATGTTTGATGAATAAAGCATGTTGCTTTTAAGAACTATTTGGGCCAGTGTATTTTGGATAAGAATTATGAACAGATCCGTGTTTTGTGTCCCATTAAAAAAGATGTACAATTATACTTTGCGTTTTCACCAAGTTGATAATTTTCATCACTTTATGTCCGGTTTTGATCTTGCTCGTGCAGGGTCTTAAGTAGGTCAGGTGTGTAAACTGCTCAAGAGTGTTTTTTTATTCGTTTGTTAAAAACTTGGTTTGTTAACAGTAGCGAATCTATGGAGCCTCCCTGTGAATGAAACACAACAAAACTCATCGGATTTCGCGGCCCGTGTTTCGAGTGAGGTGCTGGAAAAGTATTTGTGCGACGGAAGTGAATCTGTCGAAGAAAACCACTGCGAATCCCTGCTCATGTGCATTATTACCACGCTTAATGAGGGGTTGCGGAACGGTGGTGGAATTGGTGACATCTTACGAAAACCGTCCCAATCGGTCAGTAACTGTTGCTGTTGTTGTTGTTGTTGCTTCTTTATAACGCAGGTTGTTTGTGTCTGAACGGGAAGCGGCTAAGTTACGAATGGTCAAAAAAAGTTATTTTATTGGATGTTGCGCAGATTAATGTAATTTAGTGTTTTTACCAATATGAAGCAATTTTGAAAATTGCCATTTTTGTATCGCAGTTTTTCGGCTGCGCTCTTTCGTTCTGTATGGGGTTTAAGTGTCCCAATTTTATTACTGCTGTTTTTGTACTCTGCCTGCAGGAAGGACTTCTTTTTATGGGAAGAGTGGTCTACGATCTGTTGTTCTTCTTTATCCTCATCATTATTGTTCTCAACCTGATCTTTGGTGTGATCATCGACACTTTTGCTGATTTGCGCTCCGAGAAGCAACAGAAGGATGATGTCTTGAAAAACACTTGCTTCATATGTGGTACGCCTTTTCTGGTTTAAAGTGGTGGTGTCATGGAAATTGTAAACAAAAGGAAAAAGATTGTCGAGTTGCTTGAAATTTGTGCAAAAATACAAAAAAAACATGCACAAAATGGATTTACATTGTGAAACAAAATTGAAAAGATGAAATTTATTCCCGAAAAAATCCAAAAACCAACAAAAACTGAGACAACCAACGCAGCAAAAATGAAAATACGAAATACTGGTCTTTTTCTAGGTTTGGAGAGGAAATCGTTCGACAACAAAACTGTGTCGTTTGAAACGCACGTAAAAGAAGAACACAACATGTGGCATTATCTTTACTTTATCGTGCTTGTCAAAGTTAAGGATTCCACCGAGTTCACAGGCCCGGAAAGTTACGTCTACAATCAAGTAAAGGTGGGTGGAATTACAGGAAAAGTTTGCTGAGGCAAAAATTTTCTGATCTGTTTTGAGACAACAGTACAAATTCGCGAATGGATTGAACCAGATTGTTTTGCGATTTTTATCTGATGTTATTGTCGTTTGTGTGGCCATAGGTATTGTCATATGCGTGACATTTTATAGGCAATGGACCTGACTTTTGCAGAATACACGCTGTTAGTGTCTCACAAAAGCACTAAAATGATGTTACTGGAAAAAATCGACTGTACCTTTGTCTGTTAATATTTATTATTTCTCGGAAAAGTGACCTTCGGTTGCTATTTGAATGTCATGTTTTTTTGTTTACAGTTTGGCAAGCTGGAATGGTTTCCCCGCATGCAAGCAATGTCGCTTGCTGCTGACGATGAAGCTGTCGAGAATAACGACATGAGAAGTTTGCTTCTTCAACTCGACAACACTTCACATTTGGTCCACACCCTCTCCCGACAACTGCAGGCAAGTTTATAAACCACAATGGAATTATTTAATGCTTTAAAATCGTTCGCAATCGAAACCCGTTGGTCCTAAAGAAATTTGTGTCTACAAATGGAAATTAGCATAACAAAACGAGACATTACTGATAAAAAGGTGGCATAAAAATTTACATACACCCGAAACGGTCTGTGCATATTAAACTATACGAGGCAACATGTGCGCGGTCGTTGCGTCTCATTTCATGATAGGCATGACGTAATAAAAGCTTGAGAAGCCACCATTGATGTGAAGCTAATCAAGTTGCAGCTGCGGTATTGTAAAATTACATGAATAAATAGCGTTCGCCCTATGTAGCATAAGAACCGAAAAATCAGCAGCTACACTTAACCTTCTCGCTTTGTGTTTTCGTCTCTTGTGGCATATGATTTTGTAGAACACCGAATCCTCCGCATTTGTGTTGATATCACTTATCCTAAGTTTGCGTTGTAGGACCTACAAGATCAGATGACAGAACAACGTCGCAAGCAACAGCGACTAAACATCATCAATCCCCACAACCATGTGCAGTACCACAGGCAGTAATGTGCTATGTAGTTGTGACCACCATGACTTGATTTGCAATACCGTCGGCGCTAGCTGGTATTGAACCATGCAGTGTAAAATGTGTAATAATTATGCTTCCCTGTCTACTTTTCTCTGTATAGATTATGTTAGTTTGTTCATTGTGGCCGCTCGAATTTTTGCACAAAGACATTACGATGTTTCTTTTTTGCTGATTATGTATTTTTCCATATTCGATCTTTTCTGTCTAAGCAATAAAGACTTTTTGTTGGAGATTCGAGATCAGAACACTTGTGAACACGCCGGCTGCTGTAGAAATTTATTGGTATTGTTTAAGTTTATCTTTCTTCACCTAACCTGTTACTTTATAAATGGATCGGTGCTCTTGAGGAGCATGTTTTTATCATCTTTGATCCCCATTGTTTTGTATAGTTGCTTGTGATTGCTGTTGTTCGTCTTGCACTATATACCGATCGACATTAGGTTACTGCACATAATTCAAATACAATATATATCTTCACAAATCAAAATCTTGTGGTGGATGATTTTTGTAAGTCTTAGAATTACAAGTTACAGACTTGAAAAGTAACTTAGTTAAAAATATATAACGTTCCGACTATCGCTGTTGTCATCATCAGTGCAGTATGCAATAAAACGTATTCACCATATAGTTCTCGGGCAAACATTTTTTTAATTAAGCTTCAATTTTTTTAATCTGCTTTTGTGCTGAAGAAATCATGATAGCTAACTGGTACTGTTATAGATGCCAATGTAAGTTTTTAAGTTTTGTGCTTTCGTGTATTTATAATATATGTCAGCTTTGGGACATTAAAAGGATTTCAATATTTTTTTTCTTTCAGTTGTATCGGTTGGACAGATGTTGATTATATATCTTCCGGCCGAGTTTCATTAAACAAACTGTTTCTTTAGTGTTGGTGCGTAAAATACAAATTTGCCATGAAAGGGAGACCTTTGTGTGACATAGAAAAGTGCCGGAAGTTTGTTTTTTGTCAAAAATATATTGGGCACGTACGCATTGTTTCCAAATCTGCTGGTCGAGTAGTGAAACAGCGGAAATACGGCTGTCATCGAGACGTCAATTCACAAACACGGATCGGATTTGAGGTCTTTTGTTTGCATGTCACATTGTGATGGATCACCGACCGTCCACAATCAACAACTCTGTGGGTGTTAACATGTTATGCCTGACTGTTAATCATTGGCGAAGGTACAAAGTATTGTCTCAGTCTGTTGCTCATAATATCTTGTTTGGGAAATGCCCATGCTTCTCTGCCTAGCCATAATGTGATACTAGTTTTTCTTAATCGTTTCTGAAAACAAGGATCTTAAAAAGGGCTAAAATATATTGTGCAATGTAAGAACTCGAAAAAACGTGCGAAAACATAAAACCACTAATCACAACTGTTCGTCGATGTTTGCAGAAAAATTATTGTAAACCCCAGCGGGCTGCTGCTCGCTGGACTGGTTCGACTTTTGGGAACTTGCAATTGACCAAACAACTGTATCCGGAACAGTTTCTACTGGCCTTGCTGCGCTTCTGTTAAACGTCGAGCGCCGCCAAGCAGAGGTTTCATATTCCGAGATGTCGCCAGCTCTTCGTTCCAAATCTGTGGCACAATCACTGAATGCACAAATGCGTGGGCGCCAATCGCGAAACGAACCGATCAAACTGATCACGTTAATGAGAATACTTAAGTCATAAACCAGTGTAGGTACGATGTTGTAAGTGTCCTTGACAAAGAGAATAAGGAGGGAACCAAGAATGTCTGACAAAATGCAAACTGCTGCAGATGCAGTGGCCCTCTTGATAAGGGGCATAAAGTTCTTTGTGCGAGCTGTGCTTGAGGTCATCACTTTACGATGCTGCAGAATCGGGTAAACAAACAGTCCAAACAATAAGACCTGGAAAGCAACTGTCGAAACAGTCAGGCACACCCAGGCGATGTAGTCCGGGATAGTACTGCGCGTCAATAAACAACCATCGGGAGTCAAAGCATAAAATCGCGTAGCCGTGAATAAGATGGTGCAGACGATTTCAGCAAAAAACATAAAAATCAAGGACATAGAGCTAACTACCTTCGTTGTACAAGACGACAGATGCTTCATTGATTTGTCGGAGTAAAAGAAGTTTTGTCTTGTCCATAAACATCCGTAAACAAGGGAAATGCAAACAGCGGACAAGGCAATTTTTAACTTCATTACCAGATCGCAATAATCGTGGGTTGTCGAACCAAAGTGTTGAGCCAGTAACTCATATTGTTCACAAATGTATCGTGCCAATAAAAAAATGGCGGCTGATAACGTTTCCAATCTCATTAACAACCCGTAGGTGTGGGTTGAAACCTGTCCCCTCAACTTTCTTGTCGGCTTCACTGGGCTTCGTTTCGGTCTTCTGTATTCATACACCAGAAATGAGAGAATAATGTAAGCATCGATGAGAGTAAAAATTGACACAGTAGTTTCAAGTACGACAAATCTTGTCAAGTCGTAATTACTTGTACTGTTTCCGTCCGTAGCCGTAAAGCTGTAACTTTCCGTTGTAGCCATTCTGCCGTTTTCACTGTAGGTAGCTTGGAAAGTAAATTGTCGAAAACTGACAGAAAATGTAAACACACAGTTTATGCGAGCGGTGATATTAACTACATTCCACAGGTACTAGCGCGCAACTATGCACAGCAATCGTGTACATGCGGCTTATCTGTGATTGACAACAGCACTTATCGTTCTTCTCTTCGTTTGTCCAATCCAGTTTACTCAGCAGCGCCACCACCTGGTTTAAGTTGTAAGCTAAAAGATGATCAGGCCTGTACTGACTACAAAAATCGAAAACAAAAACTTAAGCATCTACGGCCACTTATTCTGTGTTTTAACGTCGGATGGTTTGTCATATATTATAGCCTTGTTAATGCTTACAAACTCATGTGTCAGTTTGAGAATTGTGCAAAACCCTGGAAGGGGTTCTTATCCGGCGACAATTTCGCTTATAAATGGGGTGAAGTTAATTAAGCGAGAGTTGAGTTAAGCATTATTTGTCGTTATTAAAATTACCGAGACTTGATTAAGTTGCAAATTATTACAACACGAGAGCTTTAAAAACATTTCCTTGCGATTGTTCAATTGAGAACAACTGCTAAAAAGGACAATCTCCGGAAACATGCCACACTGAAGGTCTATTTTTAAAAATGGTTAAAATTTCTAAAGCACATAAGTCAAGGAAGTGTAACCATAACTCTGACCAGTTTTCTTTGCACTAAGCTGGAAAATCGGCCGTATCTGTGGAAAAACGGAACGCAAAAAATAGATTACCTGTCTCTTTTTTGTCAAATTGTTGTGGTCAGAAGAAAAGCTGCAATTCTGCTATATATTATACCAAGGCGTTACAATTGGACAAAAATTGGATTAAAATTAAAAAAGAACCGCGAAAAAGAATGTGGCTAATTTAACATAGGGTTTGGAAGCAAAGAGTGAACTGGCTTGAAACTAGTTTTTGCTATTAGTTCCAATTGATGTCAAATGAATAAGGCAACGTTTTCAGCTTGAAAACCGTACACTTCAAAAATCAAATGTTTTTGTTGAAAATTTAATTAAATTGTTTTCGGGCAACATTGTTTTTCATTTAAAGACACAGCCTTTTAATTACTAGACATCAAACTAAACATGTTTTAAAAAATTAAGAGCGTCGCATTGGCTAAACCAGTGCTTCTAAGGTCTTCTTGGTGATAAAGAAGCAACTGTTTTTGCCTATTCATGTGAAGGATCGTAAAATTTGTTCCTTGTGCATCATACCTCGCAAAAAGTCATTCAGTCAGCAGGTCATTTTTTGTAATAAGTTAGTAGCATTAATTGATTATAACGATGATGGCTTCGTTTACTTGTTGAAGTTTTCTATTAAAAGGTGAAAAGTTTGGGAACCACTGGGCTAAACGCTGATTTATATCTTTCTAAGCTAGATGCAATATCTGATTACGACAGGTGAATGTACCGACTGCAATCCCAAAAGAATGACAATTTGAACTTAAATGGCGACATATATTTAGGCACATAATGTGTAACCTTTTGTAATTAGTTGTTTGATGCAATTGGCAAAACCTTTAGGGCAATCGAATGAGTCTAAAACAGTTATTTCATAACCACATTTCTGCCGGAAGTGGCCTTAGGAGTATATGAATAAAAAGGGTGTATCTATCTTTTGGAACATGCATAATAAATAAACCATGTTTTTGTTTTTTTAGATCTAATTGCCATTTGTTTTTCGTTTTATTGTTATACTTAGGTTATGCTCGAGTCCACCGTCGAACTGCAGTGACGGCACAGGTGTGCAGTGTGCGTGTGCAAGGCGCGAGTGTGGTTAAGGTCGGTCAAGATGTGAGTGAGTTCTTCAAGATGTTGCCGTCCAAGTCGGTTAATTATTCAATCAGTATGTGCTATTATATTGTGCTAATATTCTTGATTGCTGTCTTGAGAACATCGGAGGCGAATCTCCGGGATTCCAAACCACACGTTGATTCCGTTTATTACGTCGTTGGTTTATTAAGACATCAGTATTATTGCAATTAGCGGCTTATTCAAATAGANGGTCTTTTTGTGGTCGATTTGGTCTGATTTGCTTGCCGCTAGACGGCGCTCGGCGCTGTTGCCGCTACAGAACAGCCTGCTTAAATGTACTTTCGATGACTTGAATTTTTGGTCAACCCATCGTGTTCACTGGGTGGGAACAATACCTCTTAAGTTTTTTTGCTCAGGAAAACACAAGCGACCAAGACAGGATTACAATCCACAACCCCTTGCGAGCACAAGACGGTCGCTCTAACCACTCTGAAATCTTGGCGGCAAATTTTCAAAATTGAAACATCAGAAAAATTCTCTAGGTTTGTAAGCCACACACTAATTGCTGTCAAGTAGTTAAATCTAATGGCGTCGACGCGTATGCTTACTTTGCATTTTTAGATTTTCATGCGCTTAACACTACCCTCTTACAACATTCAAGTATTTACTTTTTGGGTAATGTGTAGTCACTAAAACTTTGCAATGAAGGTTATCAATCTATTTTTACAGTTTTTAAAGGGAATTGTGTTGTGAATAGTGATAAAAAATCCTAGCGTAACTGACAGAAATAAACAAATTCTGCCAAGATCTGTTTTCAAGATGGATAAAAGAATACTGAATGAAACGGTAGAAGTGGCAGAGGAAAACAAAGATTTCTCCAGACAAGTGATGCTGTCGTTCGTCATCTGCTTTGTTCTCTTGATTGCTACCATATACATGGTTATCGCGTTATCTGTGTACGAAAGCAGAGTCAAACTCCAGAATAAAAAAACGCCTCATACACGCAAGGCAGTTTGGAGTGGTAAAAGATAGTCCTCAGATTGGATGAGAAAATTGTGTTTAATTGGTGGCAAAATGTTGGTGTCCCGATTGATCTGTGAATTCGTAGAAGTCGAATTCGGCCAAAACATTGAATGTCGTGTGTGCAGTTATCCGACCAGTAAAAGTTGTAGACATAACAAATCCCAGTAAAAAGGAAACTTTGCTAATTCGTCGAGTTACCATGGCAGATGTAGTAGCTGTGATAACCGATATGACCATAACTTTACTGTTAAAGTCACTTAGTGTTCTTACCGATATACTTTTTGACATAGATATGCTCGTTTCACTTTTCAGTGTGATACTGTCGTTTAATGATTGGCGTATGCGACTTTTTTCTTTCATATAAGGCGGGTTCCACCCCATCTAAGGTCGTATGAAACAGAAAAAATCTGTATTGCCTCTCTAAATCTGTATCGCGTATTTCTATCTATAAAATATTTATGATTATTTAGGAGTTACTTAATAATCTGTTTAAATTCAACCGTACATTTTCTATAAGTCCACTTGAATAACGGTTGTTAAATATTATTTATTTAAGCAAGAACTGTATCGGTTTGAAGAAAATAGAGGCGGTTAAGGTAAGGTGTTTATTCGAGCATCATCAAAAATAGAATGACAAAGTTGGCATATACGACACACCGACGAGAGAGAAAGAAAGGCAATCTGTCCTGTTTGTTGTAGGCGCGTGTAACCCAAAGCAAACGTGGTGAGAGAGGATGCTGCATAACTCTGCTCCGGAAACGGACAGTCAAATCAACACATAAAACGAAGCGGAATGCATATACGTTTGTCGATCGGGCGAGTGTCTGCGTGAATGTAAAACGATGTACGGAAATACGATCCAGGTAGATACAATTAATTAAAAACTTAAGTTCGTACTTAATTTTTTTTGCACTTATGTATTTAACTACAGATGGCCTTTAGGTTGTGAGAAGTAATAATTTAAAAAAATATCACATAACGTCCTGTTTCTGCGGCAATCAATATAAACCTACGTGCGGCTTTTATTGCAAATATTCTTGCGTTTTTTTGCGATGTTGGCAAATAGTTTTGTAGCGGAAGACCCCAAACAACTAATAAGCTAAATTTTGAAACTAGCCTTCATGAACAGGAACGTGGCTAAGTTGTGTTCGGTAATGCGACACTAAAACCGACGTTCGTTGATGCCATCTGAATGACAAACTTAAAGCAGCAAATAATAAATTATCCGTTATTATCGGTTATAACAAGGTGTGTAGCGACATAAAAAATACATAATTTGCCTTCCACAACTTATCATTTTTTGGTCCATTTTCTTCATTTATGCTTTGTACTTCTAGGATTAACAACTACCTAAAACAAAACAATTGTGTTTACTGTGAGATGGGTTTAAGAGCATTGGTCATCATGATATTAACGGTCTTTTTAAGGATCGGATGTGAGTTAGTTGCGCACTAGTATGACTAAGCTACCATTGTTAGGGTTGGTGGTTATTTAAGAAACAATTGACGCTTTTAAAACCAACCGCAGTAAATAAAAACACAATGGTCATCGAAACAAATAATGCTAATTGAAGTCTAAATTTTAACCTTAAGGTTTTTCATTGATTAACGTTAACAATTTAGCGCTGTGACCAACCCAAGCTTGACTGGCATCTGCCGAAAACTTTTTGACTGACCCTTCAATTTTTGAACTGTAGGAAAGTCCATGTTGTATTAAAGTGGCCAAGAAAATGTCACAACTTACGATGGTAACGTGACGCATAACATGATGCTCTCAGCACAACTCCCACTCATCAGCGTTGTATATTGTATGAGGGCATTTACCAAAACAACTTTCGAGACCGCTGGTAAGTTGCGTTGCGTCAAGACGGATGTTTGTGGCACAATGATATAATCAGCAAGTGAAACAGCCGTGGTGAGGTAATCAAGGGCATATGAGAGGGTGGGTCTAGCAGGTACATGTTTCGGTGCCTCAGAGATACGGAAGGGTCCATGACCGAAGGATCGTGTAAAAGAAGTATTTAAGGTTATGTTTAAAGATGGTTGTAAATACGGTTTTTGTCCAAAACTATTTTCCAGAAATTAATATTGAATAGGCCTATTGAAAAAACGGTTAGTGCCTGTTGTTTACCAAAGCTTGCTGGTGGCTTTGAAGATGGATAACGAAACTTCTAACAAAACAATGGAGGAAGTTGGCGAAGCAAAATATTATGGATATATTATTGGATCTTTTGCTGTCTGTTCTCTCCTCTTGATAGCTGTAGTCTATATTGTTGTCTCATTAAGCGTTTACGAATTTAAAGTCAAGCTCAAGAACAAAGAAAGTTTGCGACTGACAAGATCAAGAGCACAGTCAAGGCTTGTAAAAGACGCTTTTGCGGATTGGATGAGAAAACTATGTTTAATTGGCAGTGTATTGCTAGTTGTCCGCTTGTTGTGCGAACTGTTTGAGATAATTTACGGCCAGAATGTAAACGTCGCTTGTACAGTTGTTCGACCTGTTAAAGCTGTTTTACATTCGGCTGTGATAACTTGCGTGTATCTTGTACTGTGGTTACGACAGCGCAAGTTTTATCAGTTGCCAATGATGGAACATTTGGTAAATAAGTTTATTCGTTTTTTAAGTTGGGCAATAATAGGAATTATGATCACTGCAGATGTCGTCACAATCCTACTTTACATCGCGACAAGGAAATACAGTAACTCGAGCCGTGGCTGCATTGTGGAATGGAGCACAGTGTGGACCAAACTTCCAGGTCTTTTTCTATTTTTGTCTACAGTGACGTTTCAGCTGATTTTGTTGGGGTTGTTAATATATCCGCTTTATGAACACCGTAAGGCAATGAAGGACATTACGAGTCCGCAGAAAAAGGAAATCATGCTTATTCGTCGGGTTACCATCGCAGCTATTGTAACAGTGGCCACTGACGGACTTTGTGGCCTTCTATCCATAACAGCCCTATCAAAGACGTTTGGTGCACTTCGACCACTTCTTTATGATCTTGATATGCTTGTATCTTTATTCTGCATAATAGTGTCGTTTGTTGATTGGCGCACGCGACTTTACCCTTGTATGACTGACACTCGGGAAGTAATTGGAACAGTAAAACGAGTTCACCTTATTCAACGATCGACGGAAACCGAAATTGTTACGGAAAATGTGACGTAAGGTACTCGTGTAACGTCGTATTTTTAACAGTGAAAATGTTGTGTTTTTATGTTGTACGCTACTCATGGCCGTTTTGAGCATATAGAAGCTCAAGAAATATATGACGGTAATAGGTTGAAAAAACAAACAGTCATTTTTGTCTTTTGGGATGTCTAGGTTATTTGCTTTTTCGCCATCCTTCTCATCTGGCCCTGACATTACTGTGTTGCATTTACTTCAAGTTTGTTGTGGTTACAACAAAAAAAATATAGTGTATGTTTGTTTGCTCACACTATTTGTAAGTACTATGTTTTATCTTGCCACTTTTATGACAAGCTGTGAAACAGTTGCTTGGGTTTTTACAACTTATTATCCTACACAAAGTGATTTTGCCCCAAAATGATTTACTGATAAAAAACTTTCGTATCACAGAAAGATGCAAGACTTCAGTGATCATTAATATGGTTTTTTTGGCAGAAAAAATAGTCTTGATTTTCTTCCTTGTAAATTGTAAAAAAATACAAAATTAAATCAAGCAAAGTGTGTACATTCATAAAAACAAGAATTTTGCAGCATAAGAACTTCATTACCCCAGCTTGTCCAGTTGGGAGTCAAGTTACGAGAAAACATTTCCAGGTAAAGTGGATTTTCATGGTAAACTAGGTCTTCTAACCACTTGTATACAGGTGGTTTATGAGAGTGAATTTTGCATGGCACACTGCAAAAAACCTGCTCCTTAAATTGTTTACAAGAAAGTAATGAATTGGAGGCAGTACTTAAGTACTGACCAACAATTAACATTTCATATGGTTTCTTGTGTAAACTGTCCAAAGGATAAATTAATTCAGCTCTGGATGTGACTTTGAGCCAAAACCACTTTCCCAACATCTTGACATTCCAATGTGCAAACAATTCTTCAGAAACAAATCTAATGACAGAAGTTTTATTGGTAACCCAAACTGCCACAATCCCATTGTCACAAATCAGTCCTGGGACAGGCAACTTTTTAATTTGTTCAAAATCAAGCCATTTATATTTTGATCCTCGCTTCACAGACTTGTTTCGCCAAGGTGGATCCATAAGTACACATGAATACTTCTTCTTGTTCCTTTCACAGTCATCCAACAAAATAGACAAATCTTTCACATCCGATTGGACAAACCTACAGTTTGCTGGTATAAGTACTTGTTTATCTTCATGTTTAGTCAGCAGTGCAAATGAGTTTTCATTTGAAATTACACACTTATTCATCATTTTAAGAGAAAAAGGACTTCCTTTCCCTAATTTTATTAAATATTTTTCTTCTTTTAATTGTCCAACAGTGTTGCTAATAAAAAAGTGCTCTTTTGCCACATGACTTAACACCTCAAAGGATGCTTGGTGCTTGTCTTTAACCTTTTCATGGTATTCGATTGCCAATCTTTCCTCATCGGTGACCGGGCACTTACGTTTTCTTTTGCGTCTTCGCCTTTTGTATTCACTCTCAGGTGTACTCAAGTTGGAGACAGATATATTTTTGTCCAAAAATGCTTCTTTTATGTGTGGATTTTCAAGCAAAAAAAGTGTATGTTGAAAGCTAAAAGATTGAAACTCTTCTTGTGCAGAAATTTTTGTTCTTTGATAAACACTTTTAATATATTCATGATGGTCAATGCATATGCCGCCACTGCATTGACACATATACGTCATTTTAATCCAAGTAAATGTAATAGTAATTAAGTAATATCATCTAATTCTAAATCACAAAATTAGAAAAGTAGCTATACGCCGATCTGTATAGAGAATGACAGTTGCATGAGCCAGATGTTTTTGAATTTTTCTATGCAATTTTGTTTTTTCCCTCAGGCGGATTTTTTTCCTCGCTTGTGAATGCCCAAACTAAAAAACGATACAGGATAAAAACTGCAACAAATAGAAGAATACAAAAACGCCGGCTTGTTAAACTAACACTGATTCGACTTTGTTTTCACACTGATACATACTAAATCGGGGGTGCCGTTGCCATGTCGGCAAACCTTTTTTCTTACAGACACGGGCCAGATTTTTTAAAAAACATTTTTTTGTAAGGAAACATTTTAATTTTGCGTCTTGCTTTTTTGTTGTACCAAAAGTTCATTTCTCGTCTCATGTTTGTTTACCCAGCGCATTATAATTTATAAAAAGAGTTGATTTTACTTCGCTTGGTAAAAAAGACTTCTAAGCACTACATTAAAAGTTTGTATGGTTTGCAGTAACGCGGTTTGTTAAACGATCATGGGCTGGCTTTTTGAAATGCCTTTGCCTTACGGTTATTAAAAAACTTACAGTCATTTTGGTATTGTAAAAAACCGCTTTTCTGTAAAAGACACAGTACTTCTGGTAAAGACGATCAAACTACTTCTTACGATCCAAACCACACCAATAAAGCTGAAAGTGGTAAGTCCAACATGTTCAGTTCAAGTACAGCAGGTTTAACAACTCATATCCAACCGGCACTTTTTCAAAATGCTAAAAAGGTTCATAGACAAAACACATAAAATAGACTCATGAAAATTAGTTGTTAAAAGTACTGCAAGACATAACATTTACAAATAAGAACTTTTTATGCAACACTTAGCTTTAATAACAACAGCTTTAATTAGCAGTGCTCCACACACTTGCTCGGCCAGTGAAGGATTGCCCCCTACTGCTTAGTCGCCTTTTTTTTGGTTTGTAAAGGAACGGAATAAGTCGACATTTACAGTCAGTGAAAGACAGCATAATAAATATAAACCCCAACACCAATTCTACCTCCCAAACAACCGTACGC
>QXVZ01002808.1:0-10708 GCA_008931825.1 Phallusia fumigata
TGTTTGTTCATATGAGCCAGATCTTGTGATGCCCTGTAGCCTAGTTTCCACAGTTGTGCCCAATTAGTTTTCGTTTACATGTTGGACAACAACTAAGGTATTTTCATGTCGCTGTATTTTTTTCTCTTATGCTCAAAAAGCTCATAGACAACTGGCTTAAGGGTTTGAGTCAGCAATCCAACGTTTGAATTAAATCCGAGTTTTGTTTTGTAGACGTGACTAAAGTAAAGTTAAGCTGCTTAACAACACATAAGCAAGAATAACATGTATTTATTCAGATTTGGATTAAGTCTGATTTAGGTCATTTTGTGCAGATCTTCCTTCATTTTGTCCTACCTACCATGGACCCCACACTATCGTGTGTCTGACCGATGTTTGGGCTTCGGTTGGTTGTCTTCCGGAAGGCGATATGCATCCTTTGAAACTAAGCGATGATGAATTGTTTAGCTATAAAACAATGATAGACCCGTAAGTTTGTTTACTATCATGTGTCACACCTTCACAAATGAAAACAGCACAAATGCGATGACAAAAAACTCATTTAAAACACAACATGTTAGCATAGATGAATGTTTATGTAGTGTGACAATCCAAACATTGAATAATAATGAAACCCACCTCACCATTTCTTGATGGCAATCTCTTTAATCATTGAAGCTAAAATGAAAAGTAAGATCTTTCCGTACCGACCCAGAGGTAATGAACACTTCATACTGAATGCTTGCTTGCATTTGTTTATTTGTGCAATGCAAAATACTGTTGAAATGTCCTGTGGGCTGCGTTAAAAGGTTTCTTGGGCGGTATGTTGTCTGGTCCATTAACTCAAGCAAAGTTATTTTTTGTGAACAGAGATCTGGTTGCAGCGATGACTTTGATACAAACTCAGGCCGATGCAGGAGATTCAGCACAACAGCTTAACTGTTATGGAATTGGTATGACAGTTTGATATTGTTTATTATAAATCCAAAGACAAAATATATGCTTGGAAACAGTAGACATATGGAATTGAAGAGTGGCCTAATTAAAAATTTACTTGCCAGATATTTACTAATGATGACAACAGTGATTGTCAAAGCATTTTCAGTACCATACAAGTTCTCTGGTAGTCATATTTTTAGTTAAGCAAAGACAAAAAATTGTCAAAAATGCCAAAAAAAGTAGCTTAATTTAAAACCGCTGCCAGAGAACTTGTACACAGTAAATACATTGCAGTGCAATATTTTGAAAATTGCTGAGATCATCATCCGTGCTTTTTAACTTTTCTGTTAAGGTTTTAGTTAAGGTTCATGATCATGCCAATTAGGCTGTGCACCTTTTCAAAAAATGTTTTTTGAAAAAACTTCTGACAGATGTTTTTCGCACACAGATTTGCCTAATGAATGTATGACATACAACGGTCCACATTCATTGGAATGCATGAAAAAAGTTTGGGGTTTAGTTGGTTGTTTGCCAGAGGGGACTGAATTTCCTGCAAATCTTTCGGGTCCTCAATTCACTGCCCTGGAATCACTCACTTACAGGTGGGATCAACGTTTGTTTAAGTTTCGATTAGTTTGTTTGGAAACTTTCAGGTTGTTTGCACCATTTATCTTAATTGGCTTGAAATACCTATCAATTCCATTTGTTATATTGCAGTATGCCCAGGCCTGCAAGAGACGTTATAACAACACCTGAATGTGTCATGCTCACTATGAGTCCACCACAGTGTTACCTGTCTCATTGCAGTTCTGTTGGATAATTTTTTATTGGATTTTTTATCTGCAGGTTTCAATTACATCTGCTGTACCAAGCTTTTTTCAAATGTTTTTCAACTTTTTAGGGAATTGCTTGGTAGGTTTGAAGCCATCAAAACATCTGCAGATGCTGGATCTTCATCAGAACAAAGAAAATGTTACGGAGTCGGTAAGATTATGCCGTTTATGCTTATCGACCATCTTTCTGGGTAATATGTTCTTGTGGCAGTTTCTCTCATACAAGTTCTTTGACGAAAAAAACTACTATTTTTGTGAAGTTTTACACTGGTTGAACGATAAACATTTGTGTTAAACTTGCCAATAAACGGGAAGAAATTGTTGGTGACCCCCACATTGCAACCTACAACTTACGCTCATCACAATGCTAAGTTTACAGATTTTTCTAATCGGGAACCAAGATAATTACAGTAACTTCAGTTAATTCAGATTTAGGTAATCTGGATATTCGCCTAATTCAGAGAAAAGTTGCTGAATTTATCTTCTAATCGGCATTTATCACTTTACGATGATAAATTAGTAAAAAGCATTCATGTTTGTTGCCAAATGTTTTTTCGGTATTCAGTTTGTAAGGGTATTGTCAGGCTAATAACTAACTTTTCCGATAAACCGTGAAACGAGTTAAACTAACAACTTGGATACCGTTTTGAAGTGAATAAACATGCTTTTCTATATGAGCTGGATTTTGTAATACACTGTAGTTTCTGTTTGGGCTCCATTATCTGTCTTTTGCAAGTTAGGCTGTAATGGCAAGTGTTTTTATTCACTATGTTGCTTATGCATGCCCCTGTACTAAGCAGTCTTATTGTATTTTACCAATATAATGTAGTGTCTAGGACAATTACAGTAGGTATGTCAGTTTTGTTGGTTGGTTTCACTTTCACATCCATTTACCTACTTTTCACTTTGCTTGTTTGAAGATGTTCTTGCTGAGTGCCCAAATTATTTTGGTCCGCTCGATGTCAACTGCATGAAAGCAATTTGGGCTAAAGTTGGTTGTATACCAGAGGGTGACAAATATCCTGACAAGCTCTCATCATCTGTGTTCAGTGCTTGGGAAACCCTGTCGTATACGTAAGTATTGGTGTAGACTTCTTGTTAACGAAAGATCAATGTGCTGTTTTAAGAGTACATTCACACTGTTATTGTTGTAATGCTAAAACAAACCGCCAAGATGGCCGAGTGTTTACCTGAGCAAGAAACTTAAGCAGCATTCCACTAACCCAATGGACCTGGTGGGTTGACCCAAATTAGAGTCACTAATTTTAAAAACCTGTAAAAGTTAAATAAAAAGTAATCATTCGAACTGCAATGAGACAGGTAGCTCGACTATGGACTCATTGTGAGTATAACATGTTCAGGTTTTGTTCCAAACACTCAGAATAGGAATGAAACAAACAACAAACAAACCTATACAAGACCACTCACAACATGTTGTGTAACAGGGATAAATTTGGTTTAACTTTTTTGTTTGCAATTGTATGTTGCAACAAAATTATTTAAATGTACATATCGCACATAATAGTTTATCAGAATAGCAAAAACTGCTGACAAACTTACATCTCCTGAACGAGTTGCATTAGCTGCATTGAACTATAGTTGTGTATTTGTGATTTGTTTGAAAATTTGTTTTTCAAAAACTTACTGAGCTATGTCGTGTGAATTTGCTGGTGCATTGCATTTTGTTTGATGTATACATGACCCTCTAAAGCAGTGGTTCTCAAACTTTTGGAAGTTACGACACACTTAGGAACTATATTTATTTTCGCTGCACACTTTGCAACAAAATTACACAAAAGGTAATGGCTACAAGACGAAACGAGGTTATCATACACACTCAGATTTTGTCATCAAAAGTCTGCTGTTTTCAGTATTTTTTAATGATATTCACTGTATACATCAGTGAGGCATTCGCACCATCAACATGCAACTCCTCATTATTCTATCACAATTAACAAAAGAACGCGCAAATTTAAATGCGGCACAAATGAGATTAAAAAAAGAAAATTTCATGGCACACTTGGAAAGCTCTGATGGCACACAGTTTGTGAATCACTGCTCCAAAATAATTAGTAATTTGTCAGGTGTTAAAAAATTGTTTGGTGTTGTTTTGGTGATCTGTATTGAAACGTTCTTGTTTTCTAAGTATATTAGCTTAAAATATTTGTATTTATGTATAGGGTTTTTGAGGCAAATATGCAAAGCATAAAAGACGATGCAGACACTGGAATAACATCTGCACAGATGGATTGCTTTGGAAAAGGTAAATGTTTGTCACACATTAGGTTTCTTTTCAGTATGATTTAGGGATGAGCAATTCAGAATAGTTTGATATTCTAGAATAGTTAAATCAAATCCTGAATACTGAATCCTATTCTCTTTGTATTTTGCTTTATGCAATGTGAAACAATCAACATCAAAGAAGTTATTAACTGTAAGTTTACAACAAAACGAGATTATTGGAGCACAATACATTCAGGGTTTCCACATTTTTGCCTGTCAAGTGAGAATGTAATTTGATGGCAAGGGCTTCGATTTCGGGAGTGGTAGGGTGGAGCCATTATAAAAAGTCTATGCTGCCACCCCAGAAATTTCCTAGATTCGTTATTATATTCTTGCTTTCAACATATCTATTGCTTGCATCAGCACTATCAAGACTTGTTTGCACCAAGCTTTCTGTTTTCTTTATGTTGATTAGTCCCAGGTCACTGAGTATAGAATTTAAAATTAGATCCGAAAAATTTTTTGGTTACTGGAGCTCTCACAAAATACGTTAACTTTGCCTGCTTTATTGCTGGTTTGTATGAACAACCAATCCTATCACCGCCATCGGAACTTGGCTGTATCAAAATAACAAACACATGATTTGCCTTCATGTGTTAAAAGCTTCCTGTGCTCTTACATTTGAAGTTTACAGTAATTGCACACCACAACCTTGTCAGGTTTTGAAGTAAAATGTTTCCAAACACTTCTTTTTCCTGGCATTTTGTATACAGCACTTTAAAATTTACCAAACATGTTAACGAATTTGAATGATTCTTACCTAAACTATGAAAAAAAAATATCTGCATGTGTGTTCTGTTTGTGAAAACGCAAAGAATCGATCGAAAAGTTGTTTGTGTGTGTGTGCTATAATTGCATCAATGTTTTGTGCGATAGATTAACATTTTTACAAAACGAAAACCTATGAATGAGTAAATGGTAAAGTTTGCAAATGCAAAATAAACCAAATCCTATTATTCGGTTAAATTGACTTTTTGGATTCAGATAGTTTAGGATTCATATCCTGCGAATTCGGTATTCTATCNNNNTGCACAGATGGCTTGCTTTGGAAAAGGTAAATGTTTGTTAAACATTAGGTTTCTTTTCAGTATGATTTAGGGATGAGCAATTCAGAATAGTTTAATATTCTAGAATAGTTAAATCAAATCCTGAATACTGAATCCTATTCTCTTTGTATTTTGCTTTATGCAATGTGAAACAATCAACATCAAAGAAGTTATTAACTGTAAGTTTACAACAAAACGAGATTATTGGAGCGCAATACATTCAGGGTTTCCACATTTTTGCCTGTCAGGCGAGAATGTAATTTGATGGCAAGTGCTTTGATTTCGGGAGTGGTAGGGTGGAAGCAATTATAAAAAGTCTATGCTGCCACCCCAGAAATTTCCTAGATTCGTTATTATATTCTTGCTTTCAACACATCTATTGCTTGCATCAACACTATCAAGACTTGTTTGCACCAAGCTTTCTGTTTTCTTTACGTTGATTAGTCCCAGGTCACTGAGTATAGAATTTAAAATTAGATCCGAAAAATTTTTTGGTTACTGAAGCTCTCACAAAATACGTTAACTTTGCCTGCTTTATTGCTGGTTTGTATGAACAACCAATCCTATCACCGCCATCGGAACTTGGCTGTATCAAAATAACAAACACATGATTTGCCTTCATGTGTTTAAAAACTTCCTGTGCTCTTACATTTGAAGTTTACAGTAATTGCACACCACAACCTTGTCAGGTTTCAAAGTAAAATGTTTCCAAACATTTCTTTTTCCTGGCATTTTGTATACAGCACTTTAAAATTTATCAAACATGTTAACGAATTTGAATGGTTGAAAAAAAGAATATCTGCATGTGTGTTCTGTTTGTGAAAACGCAAAGAATCGATCGAAAAGTTGTTTGTGTGTGTGTGCTATAATTGCATCAATGTTTTGTGCGATAGATTAACATTTTTACAAAACGAAAACCTATGAATGAGTAAATGGTAAAGTTTGCAAATGCAAAATAAACCAAATCCTATTATTCGGTTAAATTGACTTTTTGGATTCAGATAGTTTAGGATTCATATCCTGCGAATTCGGTATTCTATCCCTAGTTTTAACCCATCGCTAGTATTTAACAATGTGCCACTGTATTAAATTTTCACCCTTTTTATGTTCCCATTTATTCAGGTTTACCTACGTTATGCAAAACCTACTACGGACCCCATTCCGATGATTGTTTGGAAGTTATCTGGGGTCTGGTTGGATGTTTGTCAGCTGGAAATAAATTTCCTGCAAAACTTACTACTACAGAGCGTGCAAGCCTCTCTGCTATGGATTATGAGTAAGTTAACTGATGTTTGAAGCAAATCTCGCCAAATTGTATTTTTTTTTAATTTTAAATGATTAACATTTGTCCGACTAGACATACAACCCTGTATTTCCTGGCACAGATGAATAAACCTTGGTCCATAGTAAGGTTTTACTCAGAACGAAGTGACTCTGTAGATAAACATAGAGAATGATTTTTATTTAGGGAAACCCAAAACAACCTGTATCTGTGATTTTATTAAAACATACAAATACTTGATTTTTTACAAAATGTTTGTTGTTTCTTCTCAGCTCACTTTATGATGAGTTTGAGACAATTAAAACGGAGGCAGATTCTGGTAATACGTTACGGCAGCAGGAATGCTTTGGAGTTGGTAAGCAATCGAGATTAAATTCACCCCAGATTTACAAAGCTAACAGTGAATTGTTTTTACAGCATTGCCAGCAGACTGTAAGTTGTATAATGGTCCCCATTCAGAAGAATGTCTAAAAACTGTGTGGGGTTCAGTTGGATGTTTACCAGAGGGTGATGAATATCCTCCCAAACTTTCATCTACCGAGCTTGCAGGATTGGTCACTTTGCAATATCCGTCAGTATAATGATATCTAGGAATTTTTTAAGTGCATTTGTTTTTAAAGTGCATGGTTTTTGCACGCTTATCAAACACTGTTGTTCACAAATACTTTGTTTGCAGACATTTGGAGGCTGGATTCCAGATCATAAAAACTAACGCCGACAGAGGAACAGCATCAGCACAACTAAAGTGTTTTGGAACAGGTTTTTATCGGAATATATTCACTTCTTTCAGTTGCTCACTAATCAATTTTGTGGTTTGTGTTAGGTATTAGATTTGATATTGTTTAAAATACCGGATAAACGTGCTTGCATAATTTGCGTGCTCTTTGCATTGATGCAAAGGATGTTTGCAGATGCAACATTGCCGAAACACTGCTTTTTTTCTTATGTTTTCTATAAGTTTGGTGTTTTTCACTGTAGATGCTATATTGGCCTTGACCTTTCAATCTAAATGTTTTTTTCAATCTTTAATGTTAACTGTAACAGTTGCAGTCTGACATTGTTGGGGCATTAAAGGAAAAACTACCCTTGATTTTGCTTTTGTATCTAATACTAGTCATCAAATACTTTTTAAAGTCAGTTTGACACTCCTTTTGTTACTTTTGCTGTTTGTCATTTTGCTCAAATTAACATTGACTTTGATTCAAATTAACAAGAATTTTTAATAAAATTGTTTCTGTACATAGATTTACCAACCGAATGTAAGAAATACTACGGCCCCCACACCCAGAGTTGTTTGGAAGTTGTGTGGGGTTTGGTTGGATGTTTGCCAGAGGGAAACGAGTTTCCTGGAAAACTTTCAACCTCTGAAAAATCTGCACTGTCCTCTCTCAAATACTCGTGAGTCTTACCATAATTTGTGTTATTTTAAGCAACAAAATTTTTTGTTTTATAACTTGTTTATTTTGCTGACATGGTTGTGTGGACTGTAATAAATGATACAACACCTTAATTTTTTATTAAAGACTACAATTATCTTTTATAACAGTGACTTGCTTGACACTATGAATACAACTCGACGTGAGGCAGATGGCGGCGATGGTCAACAACAACTTAACTGCTTTGGAACCGGTTAGTTGCATTTGTTATCCCTGCTAGGATCCAAGTACATTTGTATTCATCTAATGGGTGACTGTAATGGTTTTTGTCCTAAAGCAAATGTGTAGAACTTGTCTGATTTGATTGTGTTTAGTTTGGTAAATGCCTTCTGAGATTACTCAGCCACTGTGCCCCTAATTATGGGTACCCTTCCCTGAAGAGATACACATATTGTTTTCACTCTTTTTTTTCTGTTTTCTCAGCATGCAGCTTGTCCATGCACTTTTGACATGAAATGATTGTCGGATTTGGATGAAACTTTCACAGCTGGTAGATATGGCAATGGCGATGTGTTATCCGTTTATGGCCCCAAGGGTTACCCAATTTTCCATGCACATTGTCTATGCACTTTGTTGTGATATGTTTGGTGGATTTGGATGAAACTTTCACAGCTAGAAGATATGGGCAAGGTGGTGTGTCGTTAGTTTCAGTTAACAACACGGACCGAGTGGTTACCCCGCTAACCCCCTAAAATGGGTTAAATTATTAAATGAAGTCGAAATTTGTTGAAATTTACATAGTTTGCAGAACATGCCATTGTGGTGCATCGATTTCATTTTTTTAAACCATAACCCCAGCAGTTACCCCGCTAGCCCTCTAAAATGGGTCAAATTATTAAACAACGTTCGAATTGGATAAAATTTACACAGTTTGTAGAACATGCCATTGCGATGCATCGATTTCTTTGTTTGACCCCATAACCCCATCAGTTACCATGATAGCCCCCCAAAATGGGTCAAATTATTGAACAATGTCTGAATTGGATGAAATTTACACAGTTTGTAGAACATGCCATTGTGGTGCATGAATTAATAATCTGACACCATAGCCCCAGTGGTTACTCCACTAGCCCCCTAAAATGGATCAAATCATTAAACAATGTTCGACATGGATGAAATTTACACAGTTTGTAGAACATGCCATTGTAGTGCACTGTTTGCTTTGTTTATACCTATATGATATATCCAGAAAAATGCACAATGTAGAACTTTACATGTGTAGGACCCATGTGTTTCTATCAGCAGAAACAATCTTGTCATAAATAGTGTAGGTAAATATAAGACCCAATGTAAAATAATGTGGGGAATATATCATCTTTTGATATCGGGTAATAGTGTCTACATATGGTAAGCCACCCTTCTAGTTTTCTATTTGTGTTTCGTGGTAACTACTACAGTTACAGGATCACCAGGTTTAAGTAATGGAGCGGAAATGTAAGGAAAAATAATAGTTTATTTTCAGATTTTGAAAGTTTTTTTGTTGGATACTGCTTTACTGACATAGACACTTACTTGAATTTTAAAACTCAGCAATCATGTGGAATGTGAAATATATCGTGCTGATGTCAGAATAGGCACAACACAACTTTGCAGATTTGCCCACCAGATGTAAGAAATACAACGGCCCCCACATCCAGTGTTGTTTGGAAGTTGTGTGTGGTTTGGTGTGCATCATTTAATACAGTGCTGCTGATTGAAATCATTAATTTTTCCATCCAGAACTCCTCGGAAATTGCTCCAAATATTATGGGCCGCATTCATTTGAATGTTTGAATGAGGTATGGTTGGACGTTGGATGTAGAATTGAGGGTTATAGATCTCCACCCAATCTTACAACATCTGAACAGGCTCCTTTGCTTTCACTTAACTATACGTAAGCTTTTTAAACTTAATAGTTTATTGTTAGAACCACCGAATTGCATTATTTGCCGGTCTGCAGAATTATTAGGCAGTTTCTAACATTTTGTAAAAATCTTGTGCTGTATTGTTGTTTACACATTGTTTAACTGAAGCAGATTTGTTAAATGACAAAAAATAAGAGAAATTGTTTTTAATGAGCTTGCATCTTTGTAAAGTGGCATGACTGCTTAATTTGCCTGTACCTAACAATTTAATGACAATTTGACATTATGATTGTGTCATTTGAACCAGTTTACCATACTCTCCTTTGTTTTGCCCACACATTTCTTCATGTTCCAAGTTCATGTTTTTACTCTTTGCAGTTCATTGTACGATCACATGAACAAATTTAGGGTAGCTGGGGACTCAAATGTTACAGAGCATCAACTGAACTGTTTTGGTGCCGGTAAGCTTTATTTTTGCTTTTTTCATGTCCAGTAGTTAGTTACTTTCCAGGGCTTAAACAGATTTGCTGATATTTAGCAAGCGGATTGTTGCGTTTGTCTTAATTTTTATCACCGATGTAGTCATACTCTTGGTTGGATTTATCTTGGGTTCGTATGGAGTTGTGCATACCTTCTTGAAATGGGTGCACTACACCACTGTATATATCTTGTGGTAATTTTAGCTGTGTACGATACCATACTGCCATCACTTTGTGTATTCTATATTCTTGATGTGCTAATATTATAAGGTATGTTTAGCTAAGTTGAGTTGAGTTTATTTCACTTGGTGAAAGAAATTGTGGCGACACATTTGCATTAAAAGTAAAGGCCTTTTTATTAGTTGTTGTGCATGTGAATAATGTTTGATATCAGAGGCAGAAAAGTAGCTCACATCTAGATGTCATTGTAGATAAAACAACATCGGTTCCTATTACTTAATAAAAGTGGTATATTTGTATTCTTATCTGCAGGGATTTTATATTCTACACCAGTGTGGTCCAGAATCAGGCCTTGGTCCATGAACAAATTTTTTGGGCCGTGAACTGTAACTTTTTAGCTTTATAAC
>QXVZ01002811.1:0-62023 GCA_008931825.1 Phallusia fumigata
TCAACAAGCATGCATGACTGTTATGTAATATTCTTCGTCATTTCATATTCGATCTTTTACAACTATCATTCATTTTTGCTATGTCCAAGCAGGTAACTACTAGACTGGCATATTGCTATTATTTTGGTTGATGTGTGCGAGGATATAGAACATCCGGCTCACACACTTTCAATAAGCATTTTCTTATGTTTGTTTTTTTTTAGCACCAAACTGGGAAGGTGGGCCCCCTGTTGGCACATGGGTGACTCTCGAAGAAGGCGGACGCTGCCCAGCGACTGGTAAACATTACAAGTTGGAATACGACCCGAGCGACAAGTGGGGAATCAACGAACTTGACCTTTTCATGCATTGAGAGACTTTTTGTTCCAAATTTCAATTATCTGCTCTGTGGTTCAATGGAACTTTTTGTTGAGAAATAAATTCCATGGCTAACTTAGTCGTATTCACCTCGTTCTTTGTTCATTTCTCAATAACAGGGATCTGCTAAACTTGCCAGAACCAGTTTTGGATCTACTGAAGAAAATGTAAGGCTACCCTATATGGGTGGTAATATTTTGGACTAAATTGTACAAGATAAAAAGACGGTTGGCATGCATTTCCTTTGCAGAAAACTCAAGTTAATAAAATGATGACCTCATGTTTGTAAAAATAGCATGAAGCAGGGGAATTTTGCATGGGCATTGTCAATGGTACTTACCATACCAAAAGTCACAGAAATATACAAAACACAGTTAGGGCATATAAACCAGCTTTTACTAAATTGTAATGAATAGCCTATTAAAAGCAAAACAAAGCAGTAACGTCATCGACATGGCACACAATTCATAAAAATTTTGATATAGTTTGGTCACTGCATTTAAAAGGTTGCCGACGTCTGCTTCGATCAACCTTTGTTTGAACCAAATTAAAGTCACCAACTCATCAGGGACAGAAAAGAAACAAAGTACCAGCACAAACGGCTTTCCTTACACAAGAACGCCAATAAAATGATTATTTTAATTTTTGGTGGTAATCTTGAGTACAGTTTTTAATAAAAAAGCTGTTTCATGTGCACAAAACATTTAAATTTTTGCAAAAGTACTTTTAAAAATGTGGGTAACAGGACATTTGTCAACCAAGATACGTAGTTATTATTGGAATATTGTGGACATGGTGGGAAAAAGTAGGGAAATGGGGAAGCTCCTTCCCGGGAAATTAGTCCTACTCACAGGAAATTTTTTGTTTTGTAACATCTATTAGTTTAATATTCCTGTTATATATAGGAACTTAGGGGATTTGCCGAAAATTGGTGGGAAATTTTTGTTGGCTTCCTAGGAAAATTGCCTTTTTACTGGCCCTGATTGTGGATATCACATACAACTGCAAAATTAACGTAGGTAGTAACTTTTAGTGAGCTGTTACAGTGGTTTTTTATGAGCAGCCGAAAAATATAGTGTAACCCAACACAAACACTACCAATGACTATTTGCAAAATGCATCAAATGATCAAACCTATCAGTTTATGGAGGGTGTTAGAGAATATGGGGCAGTTAAACAAAATATATCAGATTTACATGAACATGAGAGTTCATTAACCAGAAGTTTTGGTACATTTGCAATTATAACCATTTTTACTGGCATGAATCAGCAGAAGGTAGTTTTAAAAAATGAACTATTTGGATAAGGTTTGTGGAGTTTAGAGACACTAAAACTTTAAAAGTTATACCCAACTTGATGAAAATGTTACTGAAAATCACATCTAATTAAGTTCATTCAAGATTATTGAATATTCATATTAACTGAAATTTACCCAAAATCAGTTACAAAAGAGAATAAAAATTAGAGCAAACAATCTTATTGCAGATCACAGTTTGTAGCAATTTGGTCTAATCCACTGGTACTGATGGTTAGACAAAGGATGTTGTCAAGTAAATAATAGGTAGCAAACTGTTTTGTATCATTATTGGGGTTTCTACATGCACAGGTTAGCATGCATAAACATAATTTTTTTAAATATTTAGTAATGCTCATTGTGGTATTGATTCCCACAAAGCTATTTATCCATTTAAAAAATCGTTTAAAACACCTGTGAAACCTAAAAATTATGTGAAATATACAAAACAAACTTTTCAACATAGATTCTGATGCTATAGAAGGGCAAAGTGTAGCCAAGTATCTGAGGTACCGGGCGCCTTGATAAGCTCTGTGCTTGAGCTAGCATTAAAACTGTTATTTCAAAAAGTATACATAATAAAACAGCACTTAAAAGATCACTGCATGACAAAATATCGCGACCTGAATAACAAATTAAAATAAAAGAACAGAAAAGTACAGCAGTTCTCACAGATACAAGGTCATTTGGATGCGAGAAAAATCAGTTCTGTTTGTTTCTGTCGTCAGCATCGATGGTTGCCAACCTCACCGAAGCGTCCACAAGGTGTATCAAGCTAATGAAAGCTTTGACGACCATTATCGGAGTTGANTACAAGATAAAAAGACGGTTGGCATGCATTTCCTTTGCAGAAAACTCAAGTTAATAAAATGATGACCTCATGTTTGTAAAAATAGCATGAAGCAGGGGAATTTTGCATGGGCATTGTCAATGGTACTTACCATACCAAAAGTCACAGAAATATACAAAACACAGTTAGGGCATATAAACCAGCTTTTACTAAATTGTAATGAATAGCCTATTAAAAGCAAAACAAAGCAGTAACGTCATCGACATGGCACACAATTCATAAAAATTTTGATATAGTTTGGTCACTGCATTTAAAAGGTTGCCGACGTCTGCTTCGATCAACCTTTGTTTGAACCAAATTAAAGTCACCAACTCATCAGGGACAGAAAAGAAACAAAGTACCAGCACAAACGGCTTTCCTTACACAAGAACGCCAATAAAATGATTATTTTAATTTTTGGTGGTAATCTTGAGTACAGTTTTTAATAAAAAAGCTGTTTCATGTGCACAAAACATTTAAATTTTTGCAAAAGTACTTTTAAAAATGTGGGTAACAGGACATTTGTCAACCAAGATACGTAGTTATTATTGGAATATTGTGGACATGGTGGGAAAAAGTAGGGAAATGGGGAAGCTCCTTCCCGGGAAATTAGTCCTACTCACAGGAAATTTTTTGTTTTGTAACATCTATTAGTTTAATATTCCTGTTATATATAGGAACTTAGGGGATTTGCCGAAAATTGGTGGGAAATTTTTGTTGGCTTCCTAGGAAAATTGCCTTTTTACTGGCCCTGATTGTGGATATCACATACAACTGCAAAATTAACGTAGGTAGTAACTTTTAGTGAGCTGTTACAGTGGTTTTTTATGAGCAGCCGAAAAATATAGTGTAACCCAACACAAACACTACCAATGACTATTTGCAAAATGCATCAAATGATCAAACCTATCAGTTTATGGAGGGTGTTAGAGAATATGGGGCAGTTAAACAAAATATATCAGATTTACATGAACATGAGAGTTCATTAACCAGAAGTTTTGGTACATTTGCAATTATAACCATTTTTACTGGCATGAATCAGCAGAAGGTAGTTTTAAAAAATGAACTATTTGGATAAGGTTTGTGGAGTTTAGAGACACTAAAACTTTAAAAGTTATACCCAACTTGATGAAAATGTTACTGAAAATCACATCTAATTAAGTTCATTCAAGATTATTGAATATTCATATTAACTGAAATTTACCCAAAATCAGTTACAAAAGAGAATAAAAATTAGAGCAAACAATCTTATTGCAGATCACAGTTTGTAGCAATTTGGTCTAATCCACTGGTACTGATGGTTAGACAAAGGATGTTGTCAAGTAAATAATAGGTAGCAAACTGTTTTGTATCATTATTGGGGTTTCTACATGCACAGGTTAGCATGCATAAACATAATTTTTTTAAATATTTAGTAATGCTCATTGTGGTATTGATTCCCACAAAGCTATTTATCCATTTAAAAAATCGTTTAAAACACCTGTGAAACCTAAAAATTATGTGAAATATACAAAACAAACTTTTCAACATAGATTCTGATGCTATAGAAGGGCAAAGTGTAGCCAAGTATCTGAGGTACCGGGCGCCTTGATAAGCTCTGTGCTTGAGCTAGCATTAAAACTGTTATTTCAAAAAGTATACATAATAAAACAGCACTTAAAAGATCACTGCATGACAAAATATCGCGACCTGAATAACAAATTAAAATAAAAGAACAGAAAAGTACAGCAGTTCTCACAGATACAAGGTCATTTGGATGCGAGAAAAATCAGTTCTGTTTGTTTCTGTCGTCAGCATCGATGGTTGCCAACCTCACCGAAGCGTCCACAAGGTGTATCAAGCTAATGAAAGCTTTGACGACCATTATCGGAGTTGATATGTACAGAATGACACGGAACGCACTTAGCCCAAGCAAAGGGACTGCAAAGAATATACATTTATTAAAACAAACAAATACCAGTAGTTTCCAAGCTTTACATACATCTTGAATACTTTAAATAAAGTTTTTTCTTTTATATTTTTTTATTTTTTTCTATCAAGTTCTTTTATATGGTAAAAACTCGCTATTTTTAGCAAACTTTATTTGAGTCAAAATGTTTATACACTGTGTTACATTGTTTTCAGATCAGGTGTTGACAAACTACAGCCTGTCCTACAACACTTTTCTGTCAAAGCTGTCCTACAACACTTTTTTATTCTGGCCTGTCAGATGTTATTAATAATTAGTGTGTTTACCAAAATCATTTTTTAAATGTCTATTTGCTTGGGAGTTGTTAACACCATGTTTCTTTAAGTCACTTTTACTTAAGACCATTACTATAACAACAAATAAACATTGTCACATTTTGGACACTTTGGTAATATACGTCCTTTCGGTTCTTGTCGACACTCGCAGAAAATGCAAATCAGATCAGCGAGCAAAAATGTTAACCGTCCGCCACTTAAGTTAATACCCACCCAATGGTCCTTCAGTAAAGTGAAGAAGGTAAAGCATAGCAAAAAATAACTCATTGCCAGCACACATCACAAACAAAACAGGCTGAAAAACAAAGTCAACTGTTAAAGGGGAAAGTAGTGAAAGCTATGATTCACACCAGAACAGGACACAATAAATAAACAATACTTGTGGTTCCAGTTCACCAGGGCTTGCTGCGTGCTACACATGTCAATTCATTGCCAGATCAATTTTAGAATTAAACTTGGAATAACATCCATTTGTTTTATTTATGGTTTATTATTTTTGCTTTGAATTTAAATTTCTTTCTGTTCTGATTTGGTCCTATTAAGTTTACATCAGTATTTTTATTGTATTGTGATCTTGTTGGTATTTGTGCCAAAGAAACTTAAAAAACAAAACCAGAGCAAAAAAGCTGGTAACAATGCACAGACCACTCAATGATAGTTATTATGCTACAGGAGTTTTTTAGGTAAAAATACACAATAAAGAAATATACCTTAAAAGATTGCTGATTACAAAAGGAAAATGTTAAGTTATAAACCTTAAAGGTTAGGTAGCTAGACTAAACGTATTATTTTTGATCTAAGGTAAACAAGATACAAAAATAGTTTATTTAAACTTTTAACCATAGATCTTTTTACTTGTTGCCTGCTTTTGGTTTGGGAACAAAACAATAACCATAACACACATGGACACAAACACAGGAAACTGCTGCAAAATTTTTGATTTAAACTTTATCTTTAACTTAAACCTAAGGTTGAATGTGGAGGTAAAACAGAGCTTGTGCTTTATGTTGTTACAACCTTTGAAATGTCTATTATTCTAGGGTAAAATCAATATATTTAATACAGCCTGCAGCAAACATTGCTTGTTTTGACAAGGGCCACTCTAAATTCAGCATGATTTTGAAACATATTTAACACAACAGGCCACAAAATATTTTTCAATTGTGGTAGAGCAATTGTTGCACAATATAGAATAATGGTATGTAAAAGAATAATTTTGACCTATAATTTTCAACATAATTTTAATTTCTTATTCTGTTTGTCTATTGAGTAATTGAAGGTTATGTCATTGTATAAAGTTTCTGTTTGGCATTTTAAGTGCACAGAGCATGTTTTAGAAATGCAAAGCTTTTTGCAAACACAAGAAAATATGTGCTGCGTCACAAACAAATGTGGAAATGCATGAGTAAACCTCTATTACATTTCGGTATTATCTTCAGAATTTGAATTTTTGTGTTCAATTACCCCCCAAAACAATTTTGAATTCATATGCTTTTAGACATAGATTTGAAATTTTAGGATGTGTATCTCTATGCATGAGTTTAGTTGAGTTTATTTCGCTTGGTGAAAGAAAACATAGCGACACAATTGCACTAAATCAATCGGCAGGCCGGAAATAGCTGCGCAACGTTGGAACGTTATGAGGCGCGAAAAAGTTAAGGGCACAATTGGTGGATCAAGGTGGAACGCACAGCAGTTACACTGTCATTACAAGGCGTTATGTGGCAGGGGCTCACATCGGAGGGTGAGTTTGTCGCAGTATGAGAAAACCTGACTGGGTGCGTAACGTTGGTGGGACCAGCCATTTTTGTTTAATGTAATTTTTTGTTTAATGCATTGGGCAATCTTAAATGTAATTTTGTTTAAGGATATTGTAACCAACCCTTGACGTGTAGTAAATCTTCATAATAGGGTTGCTATCCAGGCCCATGGACTTGTGACTTGCTGATCCCTTCATCAAAGATGTGTGCAAATGTAACCAGTGGCTAACAATGTCCAAAGCCATGCTGTAATACAAAGTAAAGATTTTTTTCACCAAAAACCTACATTAATTTTACATTAATGATGCAAATTGCCTTGAGGGGATTAAATCTTATAAGTGTTCAGCCAACAATACTTGCAGCCTGTTTTTAAATCATTACTCTGAAACGATCTGTTTTTCAAAATACAAAAGCATTGTATTGGAAAATCTTCTATAGTGATAAAACATTAGCAGACAATTGGCAAATTTGAGTAGCTTTCTTTGTCTCCTAAGGTTTAATTAATTAAGCTCCCACCAGAGTTGTTATCAGTTTCCACACAACAGAACGTGAAATCTGAAGGGCGAAGAATTTTAATTTTGTCAGCAAAGAAACTAAATATGTGGCAACGCCATTACACACAATGTCTGAAAAGAAGTTCTTGATTCAACACACCTAGTTGTATTACATGTTTTTTTTATCCGCAGTGGGTGTAACAACGCCTTAAATACATTATGCTGTAATGAGTCCATTGTCAAGATACTTGACTCATTGCAGTTTCAATAAATAATTTTTTTATTTGATTTTTAACTAAGTTTTAAACGTTAGTTTTAAACATTGGGTTCTTCTGGGTTGGAGCAAAGGCGCATTAGTTTCTTGCCCAAAGGTAACAGTGATCAAGACAGGATTGAAACTGACAACCTGCACAAAGCACTTATGCTAACCACTATTTTGTTGTTACGTGTGTCTTATACTAAAGTCTGTTATAGACTTATAGCCATAGTAATGCCGATGCATCTTTCAATAAGGTTAACCTTAGTTCTAAACCAGTGTGGTTTAACTATATTTTTGCCACCAGCCATCACTGTTGGTTTGTTCCATAGGCCTATGTTAAATAAGGTCATTTTTTAAGTATGAATTATATGCTTGCGCATATTTGATACTGGGATCTGCCCTGAAGCTTTTATGCAGGTCAACGATAATGGCACACTCATATATGAATCACAGTACGCCAGGCCTGCAAGAGACGTTATACCGAATCATAGTCGGCCCTCCAAGCATCTTCAGTCAGCAAGGCATGGCATGGAAAAATCTAGCCTGCGGTGGGATTCAAATCCTAGCCACACCTTGCTGACTGGAAATGCTTGCAAGGCCGACTATGATTCAGTATAACGCTTCTTGCAAGCCTGGCGTACTGTGAGTCATTTTTTAAGGTCAGGTTTTTAATAACTGACCCCAAAAATTAAAAAAATAAGCTGGCCAACAAAAAATAAATTTAACGATAAACTCTTTGTTATACACAACAATGTCTACTGATGGATAGCAAAGAGTTATTTCCAAGCTTTGGTGTCATTTATTTTTTAAAATAACATTAAAAAAGTTATCAGACTAAAAAGGCCAGAGTTACAATTGGCAGCCCAAAAAATGACCTTGCAGGCCACGATTGGCACACGGGCCTGCAATTGGTCCACGCTTCCCTCTAAAACACAGTTGCAACTTTATATAATTACCTCAACTGAAACCACATCATATATTTTGGATAGAAATGGGCCAGAGTCACAACAAGGCAGGCAGTGGCAGCCCGGTCTGTCAGTTGGTCCAACATGGCCCCAAATTTGGTTCCCTAAAAAACAATAAACCTAAAATGATTTCCACCTCTTTGCATGATTCCTAATCTGTAACACTTCAAATAAAAATGTGTTTTTTCTGTGTCAATGATTTCAACTTTCAATCAGTTGAAGTAATAACTAACTTTTCATTTGCTGACTATCACTTAGTTCTGAGATTAAAAAATTACTGTAAAAATGTACATATTACACACTTGATTTAGTAGACGAGCAGCATGGCCATCAAATGCGTCTAAAAATCCACTTAGTAGATAACATGAAGAGGCCATCACATAATCAAACGGCATGTAATAAAACGATGCAATGGCAAGAATGATTCGAACATAGCCTGTAAAAGGTTTAATGGTTTTAAAATTTTTTTGAAACAGTTGTGTCATAAACTGACCACCAACCATTAGTACACAAAGGTTTTTACGTTTCAACAGTCATTTCCATGTGTTACATATCAATTATCATTTTAATTGCAATTGAAAATGTAATTTTTTTGCTAAAACCGGTAAGGGTTTTCATTCATCAAAACCAAAAATATTATTCACCAAAACCAAAGCAAAACAAATTTTGTCACATAGATTTAAATACAAATTTTTACCTATAAGATTAGGAACAAACAACAAAATGTTCTTCGCTGTAACTGTCATTTTTTTGAAAAATAATTAACTTGTTGGTAAACTAGGTATTAAACTATTCTTTCGCCTGTAACAAAAATAACTGATTTATAGGGATGTTCAAAGTAGAATAACTGGCTCTTTTAGAATAGTTGTCATGAATCCAGAATATTGCATCCAATTCTCTCAAATCCAAGACAATGTCAGATGTGCAGTCATTTATTTGCAAAGGCTGTAAAGATGTTTTTTAGTGAAAAGCCTAAGCCAGTGAGGCAACTACTACTTTCCACACAGACATTTTGCTAATGCTTCGGAAAATTCAACCTCGTTGCGATGCTCCTTTTACTTGTTGAGCCTAAGAATTGTTACTAATTATTGTCATGTTGAACATGCAGATAAGCATTAGCCAGACGGGGAAATAAAAAGTGTTGTATCGGCACAGTTGCATCTGTAAATGTCACTCGCATGGGGCCATTTGTTGTATTAAGAAGATACAAGCCAGTACTTGGGTGTAAAACATTTTTAACATTTCAACAAATACTGTTGTCATGATCAGAAATCGCAGCCATGTTATGTTGTTAAAATATTACTAAACTTTCCCATGTTACGTTTAAACACCTTTTTTGGTGTCACTTCATGATTAGTGACAAACGCCAACAAGTCATAATCTGATACTGTGGAGCAGTGCAATGCTGAACACTCAATAGTTTCTTATCAGTTGCAACAAATAAACAGATATGATTTCCCAAGGGACAGAAACAGCATCTGTACTGTACCCTATCAATGCTTAAATTATCAACCAGAGTGAATTTTATGCTTATTATTTTTGTATTTTTATTCAATCAATCATTTTTTTCGTTCACGGCGCCCAAAAATTAAACCAACAGACAAGAATATACGTTTGTCCGCGGATACTCGTATCTGGTAAAAGCAAGACTGATACAATAAAGCAAATAAACTGAATTTATTCTTTTAGGTAACTCAGGTTACTGATCTGCTGCATGCAAGGATATGTTATGATGCAGAAACAAGATAATTGATGTCTGAGTCATGCAGCAACAACTAATTAACTATCATGGGCGCAGCAAAACAGATCGAAGACTACTGCCCTGCCCCTGACGTCATGCATTAATCAGATCAAAAACGGGGATTAACCTAAATCGATGGACTTTGATCGCCGGTTTAAACGGAACATTGAAATAGTATTTCATTTTTTGGGAGATAAAGCGAATATCATAATAAGTTTTACCCACTTAACACTTGAATGACCTTTTTTAACCTGCTGTTTTAAGTTTAGTTGTTACCACGTTTTTTTCTTAGTCGTTTTTAGCCCAACCTTACCTAACGTTGCAACCCCTTTTACACTTTTTATTTGTAGACTTTTATTAGGTAACATTCATCACCATAACATTTGTAACAAAATTACGGTAAGTCATGAAAGTTTTTTCCAACTAGCAGAGTTCGCGTAAAAATTAAGAAAAACTGAATTTCCTGAAATCTCAAGAAAAACAAGCTGTTTTCACGTTATTTCAAGAAAACGAATGAAGGTATGTGTGTATATTGGTATAAAATATAAATGGTTATTCCTAGTACATCTGCTATATACTGTACAAATTTTCTAAATACCACGCAAAAACGCAAAACGCTTCAAACCAACACAAAATAATTTACGCATTTAAGCGTTGGGCGTCTAGATTCGCCAGACCTAGCGACCCCTCCACAAGTTGACAGATGTTGGTCAATTCTTTGAAAACTGATAACGGTGCTGTGACGTACAAGATGATTCGCCACAAGCCGATGTTAAAAAAGTTCACTGTAAACACAAAAAAAGCATTGGTTCGCAAAAACCCTGACCTTGTCAGCTTTATAAAACACTGTTTTTTGTTTTGTGAGTTGTCATGAGCTTATTTCACTTGATAAAAGAATTAGTAGCGACATAATAGCCCTTAATCCATCTACAGGCCGGAAATCTTGTAATTAAAGAATGTTTTAGGTTCAAGAAATTAGCTTTAAGCAGCGATTTAGTTCAGCAGGAGCTCATTAGCCACCTCTATAAGTGAATGACGTACGTCATTGGGTCGAGAAAGGAAAAGAGTAGTAGGCTTGTGCAAAGGGCTCCGGCACCTCCAGCAGAGCTAAGGCATCTATAAAAAAGCCTCTACACCACTAGTTTTGAGTGCTTATACTTTTTACTGTTTTTTGACTTATGCGTCTCAAGGATAGTTCAAAGTTACGTTTTATGAAAAATATTCTGGCTTGCCCGAATAGCTGTAAAGGTGACATGCTTTAATCATCAAACATTTCAGCAATAACTCATGTCACCATCCGTGCTACAGCTTGTACCTGACACGCAATTATTTATGCACGTAAGTGAGAAAAAGTGGAAATAATAAGGTGCGAAAAAATGACGTAAATACGTTTCATTTTGGACAATTTTAAAAAAGATATAGATCAGTTTTTTTCAATACGCTGGAGTACTCACCCACTGGACCTTCAGTATACCGTAACACATACAGCATTGTCAAGCACCAAGCATGACAGTGAATTGTGGACAAGAAAATAATCTGCAAACAAGATTAATTACTTGGCAGCGTCATCAGTTTGAAATTTCGTTTGCATCCAACTCAAATTGAAAATGCATGTCTCAAACCTTGAAAGTTTTGGGGGTAATTTTAACAAATTAAATTCATCCAAATGTGGACAAGATATCAAAATATTTTTAAACTGGGCCCATTGGACTAATAATTGGATTTTTGATCACTGACCCCGCCAAACTTTAATTCATTTGCGATTAGATCAGTCAAACTCGTTACGGCCGCATACATCAGTGAAATCTGTTTGTGACAAGAATAAAACTAGTTTAAAAGTAAGCGAATAATAAGTTAGTTGTGGTGCGACATCAATAGAAAAAACCGATGAATTTCGTGTAATGTAAGTTAGTTCTTTCATTAAAAAGAGCCATAACGCCTTCTTATAAGTACCCGACTAATTTTTAAATATAGTTATTCCACTGGAAAGCAGAACAAAAGCAGAACATGAGGTAGCTGAACCCCCTTTTACGTGGGTTCTACTTTTAGGCAAGGGTCTGTGTTTCAAGATTTTAACACATAATCATATAGGTACACAAATTCACGACGCTCTCAATAGAAAGATACGTGATGATCACAGCGTTTGTCAAAACGTAGGAAATATTTGACGCACAAGTACTGGTATCTTCCTATTGGAATCATACACTTATCTGGCAAAAAGTGACATGTTACCCTTCCACACATTTCTATGAAAACTACAACTTAATAGAGAATAGTCTATTTTCTAATTACAGTAGTACGTATAAGTACAAACCTGATTATTGTAGTATAACCTCAGAATGATATTTTTCTGGGTGGCCATCTTCTGATTTTTGTTTTCTTTTGCCAAAGAAGCGTACAAATACATCATATGTCCGGCAAAAAGAAACACATTGCTGCCAAAATACACGTTCGTCAAACGGGTGCAGGATACTGAGGCGGTTGGAAACCACAGAAAAGGTTTACCACCAAAGCTAAAATCATCTCACCCCGTACACAATCAATCAATCTATGGTTTATTTGAGCCAATTTAAGAACGGCAATTAACCTGAATGTGTTCGGCTCATTATTTGGCATGGAGGCATCGAATAACCGTTATGGTTTTCTGGTCAAGATGCCCCCCGCACGTTTACGTTCAAAACCTAAAATCGTTGCTGTCACTCAGACAGCGTCATAACGACTCTATTCAAAGCAAATTGAAAGCAGTTCCAGTGCAGTCAACGCAGTCGCCAATCATCGGAAAGGCAACAAGAACACAAAAAAGTGAATATCACTGAAACTGCAAAACCTTATAGGGAATCCCCAAGATTGCGATTACAGTTTTTAAATGTTTACGGTAAAATTATCCGAAGCTTTTGGTGGGGATTAATTTTAGTTTCATTCAAAACATTTTTCTTAACCCGAGACCGTATGCGTTTGTTTATTTCTTCTAGTGTTTTTTCGCAGTTTCGGGGATTCCCACANTGGACGTTTAGCGTTCGTCTTCTTATTTCTGTAGCGGCTTATCGTTTTAACCACGAATAACACGTTACTTAACTCAAAAACTGAATCACAAGATGACCAGGCACAATTCGCTTCTGGTGTCTTATCTTTCCGGATGTGTTCAATTTATAGAAACGTTGACAAACGCATCCTCCATATGTAACACGAACCGCCCAGAGAGTGAAATTCTCATTGCCTTAAGCCATAGTTAATTAATTTAAATGCTTCTTTTTTATTCTATAGAATCCTGAACAGAGTAAAACGCTGAAAGCTTTTACCTATATAGCGCGATTTTACCACCTAACCAGACAGAGATTGAACTGGAACGTCCCCATTAACGACTAGCAAAGTCATTGAAAAAAGTGTTTCTGTCTCAATGATCAATTTAAGTCGAAGTATGTGCTTGTACATAAACACATAAACAAACCATAGCGACAAGCGTTCACATTTTGTTTACAGTTTGCGATCACGGTCAACGGACATTGCACAAAAGGCGACAAATAATCTTCCCACGCGCTTTTTGTGACTAAACAGTTCGGTCGGTCCGTACTGCAACTGCCTATACGGCACGCTTAAAGCAGTTTAACTGAACTAAAAAATGCTGAATTAACACTTTTTGCCAACGCTGCACAAACGGTAAAACAAACTTTGGATGTTATGTGTTTGACACCAAAGTGGCTCTTTAGGGCTTTGCTTGCCACAGAAGTACATCCTTGGCAATTACCTGCCTACGTAGGGGAGACCGCTTTGTTGTTCGTTTGTTACTGACTTTATGCCTAAGTCTTTTGAAGAACTTTAAACATACGAAGGTGTGATACGACACCATGGGTGCCTTACCTATCGTAAGTTTAATTATACACATCCTAAATTACAACGTTTGTGCGTTTTGCAGTAATTATTTTCATTTCTTAAACGGATCTACCTTTTTAACATCCCAGTGTGGCAAAAAAACAGCGCAAAAATCCTATTTCGTATTTCATGCAGCAGACCGTTTCAGTGCTACATAAACCTGTAGTTGTCAGCTGTAGCAGTGTAATAAAAAAATGTTCACAACTGTCAGCCCAGCAAAAGATAACTCTGCTGCGGCAGAATCAAAACAACACATCGCCACTAGAGGCGCCAGACAGCGTGAGTGACGCAATATACACAAGCGCAAATGGGATGAGTTGTTCAGCGGGTCTGGTCAAATCGAATTGCAAAGTTGATGTCTATAGCGAACTGGAGTCCACATCAGTAAACGTTTGCGGGTATTTTGTGTTGAAGGGCGAGTTTGATTGAGAAGACAAAATATTTAGACAGGTGCTAAATCACAATGACACGCTTGACTTAATTGAGCATGTTCACGAAACGGCTTTAGGCTTCCACTAGCAACACCAGCAACAAACCCCAGTGTGAACAAGGTTTTTGCTTCGCTTCTATAGAATTAAAAAAATGTTGCCAACATAATTGCTCGACCGATAAACGAACATTAACTGTTGGGTTAAACCTCGTAAAAAAGTAATTAAGACCAACGATGAACGCCAATGAAAAGCACGATTTTTCAAAGCAGTTAAACTAGCTATAGACAAACAACTCACGGTTTTAAACAATCTCACTCAGAAGATACAAGCCAGTACTTGTGCGTGAAACATTTTCTACGTTTCGACAAACGCTGTTGTCATCATCAGTAATGACTCGGAAAAGCGGCGCAAAGTTACTTGTTGAGGTAAAAGAAAAAAAGGAGTAACTGTTAAACTTTACTGATGAAACCAACCATAGAAAACATGCAACAAACCTAAATAAATATTACAGATCTGGCTATATAACGGGGATCAAATACAAATCTAGTATACATCACATAGTTATATTCATTTTAAAAACTATGACCTTTGGTAAAAAAATCCGTTCACTAACAAAAACAGTGTAATAATGTAATTATTTTTTCAGGACAAGAAAATTTGGTTTCAATAAAACAGTTAGTTAGTCTTGTGTTCTTCATTGATTCGTTTTGCATCGTGTTTGGCAAGAATAATTGCTCCTTCCACAAGCTGGCAGATGTTGGTCAGGAATTTCAAGACTATAAGCGGCGCAGTTCCACACAGCAGCACCTGTAGTATTCCCATTCCAGCCAATTTTACTGCAACACAGAAGTGAGCTGTTGGCGATTCCTGCACATTTGCATTGACAAAAATTCGTTGCAATGAATTGAGTTACGTTTTAAAAGGGCTTGACTTGACTATAAACTTTTTAGCACATAAAGTTGTTCAAAATGGCGGCGCAATTTACAATTTTTCTATTTTTCTACTTCTGACATACTTTGTAAAACAGTGTTCTTTTTCAGCTATAAGTTTCAGTTAATTACACTACTCTGTGATTACCACAAGGTTTACAACCACTGCTCTGACAAGTCCGTTTTAAATAACGTGTTACTTCAGCTAAGCACGCAACTTACTTTGTGGCCCCTCGGTGAAGTGCAGGAGATACATGAGGACGAGAAACAACTCCTGGCCAACAGTCAACAGGACAAGTAAGCTCTGCAAAAATAATTGTGATTTTCAGAACATTGTTGAAAAATACTGCCACCTATTGGCAGTGTTTCCAAAACAATTTTTTCCAAGGTTACTGCATGTGGGACGAAATTCTTACATTTGCCCTTCATTCCCAACACAAAAAAGTTAAGTGTTCCCCAAACAACCGGGTTTAGTTTGTCGTACAGCAGTATTTCTAACAAATTTTCGATGCGGCGCCTTAGGAAAGTTGGTTGGACTTTCGACGCATCAGCGATAAGAATTTCATAAAGACTCTTTAATTTAAATTGAATTCATATTTACAAAAACCGTTTAGCTACAAAACGGAATTATTGTGCGACGCTTTTGGAAAATTAAAACGACGCACAGTTTCAGAACGACGGGCGAACAGCACAACAAAACAATCATAAAAACAAAACAACTGCGAACTTACTCTGTGCGAATAATAGAACTGTAAGATGGGGTTCGTGGCTTTCCTGGTCTTGTGGCTTGTAGATCTTTCCACTGCGGCGGCGTGAGCGTAAATCCAGTGCCCGGTCAAGTCCACGAGCATGCTAAGAACAAACGAAAACCGAAAATATTGTTAAACCAAAAAGCACTCAAGGTGTGTGGGCACAGAACTACTGGTACAGTTGTTAGAGCTAAAACAAACACTACTCTGTGATTACAAGGGGTAGTTGGAATCTTTTCGCCATTTTATTGCTTTCCAGAACATACTGAGTAATACGAGAACCGGTTGGTGATTTTGAAGGGGTGCAGGCATCAATGAAGGTTAGGAAAAAAGTTAAAAGCCACTGGACTACTCAGATCAGATTCTATAGGATAAATATTAACTGCTTATGAGGGGGAGGCTTTCAAATATTCCTAAGAATGATATGCAAAGGCGGTGCAGGGGTAGATTTTTAAGGGCACATCGGTAAAACTGATACAAAAACGTTTTGTACATACACAAGGGTGGCTTTCAACCAGCTAACAGCCCCAAATTAAACATGGAATTAGTAGCAACTTGTCTGGGACCCTAATTAAGATTAAACCCAGTTTCCCTGCGCTAATCGATGGCCACTAGATGGCGCGCAACTGCTGCTCTCGTAACTTGCATTGAGTTTTTTTCGGCCTTCTTCGTATCTTCTCTGCTCGGTTCATCACATGCTTGTTGACAACACTTCGCGGCAGTTAGTAGTTTTACCAGTTATTTGCGTTTTTGTATTGTTGCTGCAGCAGATGCGTCGCCCGTGCTTCGTAATACGGTTAACTCTACTCAGTATCTCACCACAGCTGAAGAAAAACAGCATACTGAGGGTAAAATTGGACAAGGACGGCTTGTAAAAGTGCGGTGGAACAGATATCTGTCATCAAGTCAAAGATCGCTCCGAAGGCAGTGCACTAAAAAAAAAACAAATGTTGTCATAAATTTTTGTCCGTTAAAGTTGATTATGACACTAGATGGATTGGCCTAAAATGCAAGTGTATAGTCTTGTATCTAACATATTTCGTGCGCATTTCTTTGCGCTCTAAGAACTCTGAACTTTCGAAAATTTTTCTTACATAGTGTTTAGGCTTCTGCTTTTGGCATGTCATTGGCATGTTTAGCAGTGGCGTAGCAGTCGAAACTGTGGTGTGGATAATTACCACAAGGATATTTCATTTGAGAGTTAAAACATTTTTTTACAGCACAGTAACGTGTGGAAACTTTTTGCCAAATGCGTCTTGAAAAAGTTGATGAGTTAAGTTGAGTTGAGTTTATTTCGCTTGGTAGAAGAAAACATAGCGACACAATAGCACTAAATCGATCACCAGGCCTAAAATAGCTGCCCAACGTTATGAGTCACAAAAAGGTTAAGGACACAATTGTTGGATCAAAGTTAAACGCGCTGCAACTACATTGTCCTTACAAGGTGTTATGTGACAGGGACTTACTTTAACCACCCAAATATTTTCCCAAATTTTCTAAAAACTAAACATGTTGACATCGACTTCCAGATCGACCAACAACAAAATTATGGCGGTACAAAATGCCTACTTGGTTTAAAAGTCGAGCCACATTTCCATCAACTCCGTCCAAAATGTCGTTTAGAACATAACAGACAGCTGCGAGATGGTGGTTGGTCGACGTATAGTTGAGAAATGCGAGAATCAAAACAATTCGAAAGTAACCTGTGGTGGGTAAAAGTTGACAATGTTTGGCTGTGAACTTACTCTATAGTTACTAGCATTGAAACCAGTGGTTCCCAAACTTTTTTTGGTAAAAAATCCTTTTGCTTTTTTTGTAACGTTTTCGTTCCTAACCTAATACACATGAAATGATATGTAGTAGTATTAAAAGGTTTGGAACCACTAGTTTACCTAAAACGAAATACAGTACAATAACTCAAATATAAAGTGGAAATTTCTTCCCTTAACTCAAACAATTCGCACCTGAAAATCTTTAATTTAAAATGTCTGACATCATACCTACTATATTGGACCAAAACAGTAGAACGTTTCTGTACGTGTACTGCGTAGGATTCTTAGAAATTGTGACTGTGTCCATGCCTTGAGACCACTAAGTCATTACCACCTATTGGCAACAAACTGCACAAAATCTACATGTAAAGTTAAATTTTTCCAAAAAACTTTCATTCAGCTCAGAACAGCAGCCCAACAATAACAACTAGACAGTGGTGCGTGTACACAAGGTGTAGAATGTGAATAGTTGTCAAAAATGTCCTTGCCATTGTTCAGAACTATGCGATGAACAATGGGTAGTTTGTCTTCTGTAAAAGATGAAACCAACTTTTGTTCCAGGTTTTGGTTTTTAGTTTAAGCAATTCCTGAATCAGTTTTTTATTGGTCCGACAAAAAAAAATTAGTACATTACAGTATTCCAACACAAACCTTGACGAATTTGCCCAACTGTATTGCATTATAACTGGTTGATGGATACATTCACAAAATACACAAACAGTAGTTTCATGCATTTGACTGATTTTATTAATGATGCATCGTGACAATTTCACAACACTAAATCAATCAAGTGGAATTTGCAGTGAACACAACATCAATTATGTATGAGAAAAATATTCGAGTTATCTACCAAACACTTTGTTAAATGCTTGCATTGGGTAATGCTTTAAAACCATCTCAAATAAGTTTGTTACAAATGACAAATGGTTGAACACATTTTCCTCTTACAGTTATTATGGATGTTCAACATGTTAAAATTGCATCACAACAATTCACAATTGTTTTTCTGAGTTCGCTAAACTTCTACGAGAAGAGCATTTTCAACAAAGATGGAATAACTTTAGTTCACGTTAAATGTGTATCATTAAACATTGGGGTTTGCCGAATAACTTTTGTGGAAATTTAGTCTGTTCATAGTGGTAAGGCAAGCATTATCTGGGCCAGTTACTAAGCTTTTCTCCACATAAGTGTTTAAAGAATTGTTCTTGTACATTCCGCAAAGTCCAAGATGGGTGGAGAATTTCTGTGACCTCGGCTTGAACGATGTTGGTACTGTGTGCACCGTGGGTCCACGAGATCCATAAACCATATTCGATGTTCGATAGATCGGGTGCGGATCAGTGGATCTAGCGCAGATATATGTTTGAGTTTTTACTTTTGTATCTGTTCATGTCTGGTAATATGCAGGCAGTTAAACAGTTACAAACAAGCTCAATACACCAGAGTTCCTGGAGCAAACAGCATCTGGTTCCCCAGCAAACAAACAAATCATTGAATAATTTATCAGTAAAGCACATAGAATATAAAATACAAAACAAGTTTCATAAAAACCTTGAATTTCAGAAGTTCATTTGGGTTTAAAATATCCAAATTTCAGAACAAAAATTAAAATGACACATTTCTTACACAGTTATACTTTTTGTACAACTGCTATCATTGTTCAAATCCAAGTGGTTTGGGCAAATTATTGGGGATAAGATGTTAAAATATAATAACATGCAAAATACTTACTTGTAACCCTTTACCCAATCAGGATTTTCAAATCTTCCAGGTAAGTCATCATCAGTCTTGTAATAGTGAGAGGTTTGGTTTGGGGCAACCTCTTCATTTTCCTTTGCTTCAGCCATTATTACCAAAATACTAAAAACCTGATATTCCTATCACGTTGAAGTTTTATCTATAAACTGCAGTCAGTCATTGAGATTTACATGCTTTATACCAAAGCAGCACATACAATTTTAACATAACACATTGCCATTATATCACAAACATCACTCAACAAATTCGATAAAGTTTTTTTTGGTGATCTACAAAAACAATTTATTTCCAGATTTTAAGACCATTGTTGTGTTGTCATGGGTACGATCTTTCATGCATGACTGGTTGATATACTTCGCTGCGCAGGAAAAATAACATTTATTTTCAAAGGGGCAAAAAAATGTTGCAAGTTGAATTTAAAATCAATCTTCTTTTTAACAAGTAGGGTAAGTTATGTTTCAGAATATTTAAGTATTGTGTGGTTTGTAGATAAATGTTTTTAACTCATTTAAACGAACGATTTTGCCTTGTTACGGACAAAATTTGTACAGAATCCAAATTTTTCAATTAACTGCGATTAGAACGTGTTTTCGAACAGATTTTCTGTAGCTTTGAATTCGGCAACAAAGACAAGTATTATATTAAACAGGAATTTTGTATATAACCCGTCATCAAGGTTTGCAAAACAATACTCTCAGCCTTTTTATTCAAATAGCCTGGGGCAACTGTGCGAAGGCACATGTTGGCAAATTTAGCTTGACCTTGTGACCTTCAGTCGCGGGTTTAAGTTCGAGACACACTTTTGATGGTAATCGTGCGTCATTACGTTCCTGAGAAGGAAGACAGTTCAATTGACTAGACTATCTGATGTCAGTGTACAACAGTGTTCCACAAACTTTTTTCGTTGCCACGCGTTTGGAAAAGTTGGTTGGATATTCGACGCACCAGCGATAAGAATTTGATAAAGACGCTTATTGTCGAAGTTGTATTTATTGACACAAAAACAAAAAGCTACGAAACGAAACGAAAGGTACAGTTAGATAACTGCGGGTGTGCAAAGTTGGTTGTTGTGAAAATATTTGTTTTCCCGAACAACCAAAGTCGCTTTTGTGTTTGATTGGGTAAAGTTGAGTTTATTGAAATCATATCGACACAATTGCACTAAATCAATCACCAAGCTGGAAATAGCTGCGCAACGCAGACACGTTATGAGGCGCAAAAAAGTAAAGGACACAATTGGTGGCTCGAGGTAAAACGCGCTACAGCTACACCGCGTTGATATAGTATTGTCTACAAAAGTTAGCAAAACTTAGCCAAACCATCATTTCTGACTGTAATCAATGCACGCAGACATACGTATATGCCTAATTGACATCCTTCTGCGCACAGGTATACCATTATTATTCAAACAAGAGTTTCTCAGGTCTGCAATTAAGCACAAAGTCAGGCCAAGCGATGAACTCGAATGACCTCACGTAGATGAGACAGTAATTAACTCAGAATGAAGATGAATGGATCAGTGTTTGTCCCCAGAAAGACTTTAAGCAGCGTGATGGCCAATAACTTTCAGTGCATTAAAAACTACATTTGTAACTTAAACGGTTTAAGTAGGTTGGTGTTACAAGTTATTGCGATTCGGTCAAGTTTACAGAAGGGAATATGTTTGGAAGTTGATAAAACCATGCGTAATGTGGTTTTTAACTCGATGTGTAATTACCGTACCTTTTAAAGGATGTTTAAGTCATTAAATCTTATTCCAATGTACTGACGATTCCTAATTTTTCGGCGAAATATATGTATATTTTAGTAGAAGTTCATGTTAAATGACTTGTATTCTAAAGTTGAAGTTTAAGTCAGATTTTGATTTAGGGTTTTGCTAGTTTATGTTTTCCAAACGCTTGACAAGGTTAACCTGTAATTTTTAATTTTAATGTTTAAATACCATGACTTTTGGTAAAAAGCAAATATTAAGTTAAGCAAGGTTTTAAGTTTAATTTGCGCGTTGTTACACGAAGTATGCGGCTAATGTTCATGAAGATAAAACTTCATGTCCCCTTCCATATAAACACAACGCACTGTTAAATTTCTCGTTCAAGATAGGCTACACATGCTACTACGTCTACGAGCCCTAAGGGCAAATACGCTCTGGCTTATAATAAGGCTAGTAGCATTTGGCAAAATAATAAGTGTAGTGTATGTAGCATTTGAAGCAATACAAACAGTACATGATTATATTTTGATATGTTGCCTTCAGGACAGTTACGGAGAGCGATGTTAATAGGTTGAAAATCAATTTTAACCAAATAGTTGGATATTTAAAAATTTCCTTAGTTCTTTTAGTAAGTTTTTGATTTTTGAATGACGCAAAAGCATTTGAGCAGCTACTTATAGTTGAAACATTACATCATATTGTGATATCTTGGCGGATTTTAACTACACTACTTTCAGGGGGTGCAATTCGCTTGTGAACCGTTGCACGCAACGAGTTTAAAATGACAAGCAACTTAGTTTTTCAAATATTGAGCAAAAACAATTCTAAGATATGTGCAAAAACAGAGCTACAAATGCATTTTATGAAAATCTTGCCTTTTTAGGGTAGTTTGTCGAAAGGAAAATGTCTGTCCCGAAAAAGTGACCGATAGAAATGTCACTGACCGATTATAAAGCGGGCATTTTGAGAACATGATCCTGCTGTCGAGGATTCCAGCCCGGAAGTGCTTCGGATTAATGGCTCCAACTGCTGTGGTGATTTTAACTGGGTTCTGGTATTTTTCGGTCTTGTACTTCCAGCTTCAAGCTAGTCTGCTTAAATACCAGCTGGACGATATCACTCAACAGGTAAGCTTGTGTATAGCAACAATCTCTACTTGTAAATCACGTCGCTATTTCCTGATGACGACAACGAAGCGTTTGTCAAAACGTAGAAATTGTTTTACCCACAAGTACTGGGTATCTTATCTATTGTGACGTTGCATCTTGTTCAGCGACTGAGCAATTTTTGCAGTCAAAACAATCTGCATTACATATGCGAAATTTGTTTTTCGTGAAAAGCATGGGTTATGGTACAACCTTGCTGTACTTTAACTGGATCCCACAAAGGGGCGTTTTTATTATTACATTTGATTGCAAACAATGTTTCAACAATCGCTGTTGTTGTTTTGAATTGATGAACACAACAGCTATTGTTGAAACATTTTATCACAATGTTTCACCTGTATTCAAGTCCTCTGGCAGTTATGTTTTTGTTAAATCTCAAGGAAACAAAAATGTAAAAGAAAATTGTTTTTGATCTTGCAGTCGAAGTCGACACTCGGCGAGGCATCTTACCTCACGCGCCGTTTAAGTGACGTGTCTCAATCTTGGACAGACACCCGAATTTTGCTCAAGGAGATTTTACACCGAACCTCGAAGGAGAGAAAACTTGTGATCTGGGGGATTGAGGAAGGCGGCTCGGATAATGATGAGGTATCAATGCAATTTTGTATCTGTCCTCATCCATTGATTTTAATTGATTATACCTGTGGTTTTTAAACTGTTCGTCGCGACGTCCTGGTGTGTCGTTTAAATTTTCCAAAGGCCTCACTTATTAATTCCGTTTCGTAGCTGAACTGTTTATGCATAAAAAAATACAACTTTTGATAATAAGCGCCTTTATAAAATTCCTACCGCTGGTGCGTCGAAAGTCCAACCAAGAACATTTTAAGACCTTCATTTTACGAAATTGTCAGCAAGAGGAATTCAAAGTTTTGAAGTGTATTTTATCAACAAATAGTGGTATGACACAAAAAATGTTGTAAATAATTTGCCAAAGACAAAAAAATGAGTCGAAAGCCAAAACACATCCATGTATACTTCTGTTCGCACCTAAATGCGTCTGTGTGACTGACATGAAATCAGATATCATTTCTGCAGTAATTTTTGTTTGTAAAATTATTTAAAAATTGCATAAAAGTAAAAAAAGTACTTTCCCTATATCTGGCCTAACTGTGAAAACCGTTTGCTTCTTTATTCAACTTCGCATGTTCCAGAACAACTTGATTGAACTTCTCGATGTCCTTTATGGCGTCACAATCACGGCCAGTGACGTGGAGGTCGTAAACCGAATCGGAATTTATCAAGATGACGTACCCAGACCATTGCTCGTCTACGTCACCAACGAACATGTCAAGGTCAATGTCAGATGCAGTTCACCTTGATAATCAGGGTCAATTACCTTAATTACGAATATTGTTCCAATAACTTAATTAAAAACATAACTGGCAGAGAACTTGTACATAGTGAATACATTTTATGGTCTAACTGCATCGATGTTTCGTAGTAAGAGAAAATCATATGTCAGGAGTTGTTAAACAGCTGCTCTTGGCATTTACGTACACGCGGCCCTTTGTGATCATTTTTTTGGCAAAAATATGTTTTTTTGTTGTTGTTGGGGTATTAACAAGGTCACCACACTAGAATAAGTTTTTTTTTGCACATACTTTATTGTGTATGTGAAAAAATTAGGTTTCCAATTTCTTGTATTGTGGCTCTTCGAAATTTGGCTTTAATCTTTTTGGCTCTTACATCAGTTCGATGCCTCTTGTAGATTAGGCCGACAACCATACTCATAAATGTTTATTATAATTGTTGGTCTTTACGAACAGTTCCAAGCTGTCATATGATGGCTAACATATATTTAAAATAAACACACGTTTGCATATAGCTTGTACTCGTATGAACAAAATATTTACACTGATAACATTGTCAAACAGAAAACAATTACGGAAGCCATTACGGAACAAAGTCAGAATTTGCTGGAAGTTTGTGACAACATGATACAACGTCTGGAGAGGCTTGAAAATACGGAACAAGCTTGCACCATGCGCATAAAGGTACTTTATGTTGTTTTTTGTATTAATATCTCACCTATTTTGACTTCAGTCGTGTTCATTTCGCCGTGATTAGGAAAATAAGGTCACAAGTGACAGAGGTTATTACAATTTCCATCATGAATTGTTAAAATGAGTGAAAGAAATTAATTGAACCTAAAAGTCTTTTAAATCAAGTCCATGTTTGTAGGGCGTAATTCTTTCGTCGAAATAGCGGCTACTGTAAACCTGGTGCCGATTCCTATTAACGCTAGCGACCCTGACTTCTGTTTGCAAATTAGCCTGACCGGGTTAATGTTCTTTACCCTATAAATACAATGCAAAATGACATGTTTGCTTTATACTGTTGTTTTTGTAACTGCTATGCATGCCGCTATTTGGCGCCGCGATACACCAGTATCAGTAAAAGGTACCGCAAAACAAAAAAGATTGGAAACCACTGATGTAGGCTGAATAGCGTGGTCGGCTGCTTCTACACAACTGTTAATTTGGATTTCTGCAGAGCATCGGGGAATTTCAGGTCCTTAAAAGCACAAAGGAAAGCATTGGATCTTGGTTGACGGATATTTCACCGAACAACGAAGGAGATTTGAGCAATAACTTGTAAGTTAATGTAAATACGGGTGGGTAAATTTTAAGGCCCCCCTTTGCTGGCCCCATCAACGGTCTCCCCCAGTCGAGTTTCTCATATTGCGCCAAACTCACTTGCTTGTGAGATCCCGTCACATAACGCTTTGTAATGACGGTGTAGCTGCAGCTTCGCCCATCGTTTGTGCCCATCAATTTTTTGCGCCTTTTAACGTTGCGCAGCTATTTTCGGCTTGGTGATTGTTTTAGTTCTATTGTGTCGCTATGTTTTCTTTGACCAAGCGAAATAAACTCAACTCAAATAACAGCAAGATCACTTTAATCAGTTTCCCTAATGCATTGTCATTATGACATAAAAACACCAAACAAAAGTTGATAGATGTAAAAAAAACACTTTTAGGGAAATTTCCTGCAGTCTATCACAACCTATCATACCTAATTCAACTCAACCCTAATATTTAAGCAAATGACCCAAACAGGTTAAATACATGAACCGTAATTAACGGCCATTGACTTTTAAATAAAACCTTAACAAAGTATTTTAATTGCTTCAAAACTACTAAATAATCAATTTTTTGTGTGACACTTGTCGTATTGTCTTACGTAGCCGAACGATTTGTTTTAGGTCAAACGCGAGAATCTGGGTGGCGAAAAAGCCGTTTGGAAATCGGATCCTTCTCGAATACAACGGGTAAGCTCAAAATCTTAAATGGCTTCTATTAAAAAAATTACAAGCTAATGCCGTGGATCAGAGCTTCCCAAAATGCTCGCCAGCGCCCCCTGACGGGTGTTGGTGACCCTGGTTGGGGGTTGGCTACGAAATTGGCGCTTGGGGGCGCTGGGAAAAATAAAAAAGATCCCTAAAAATTGTCGTTCTTTACTTTTTTATTTCTGCTCGCACGCAGTTCAAGAGTGCATCTGTGACGTCACAATGCATTAAATTGTTATGTTTTCTCAACAGTAAGCTGTAAGAGGGGGGCGGTATGAAAAAAAAATAGAAACACTGCTAGAGATTGAAACAAAGCAGATTTGAACTCGTCTTTCTGCTATCTTCGATCTTGAAAATATGACAGCTTGTTGTCAAAACGTTGAGATGTTTCCATATATCGCACTGGCATGTGTTTTTTCCAGATTTAATACCACGAACTGTAAACTGTGCACCTTAAACGGCTCTATTTGTGTTTTTTACTCATTTTAACAACACAAACCTAAAACCTGTTTTGTGGCATCATTATACTGGCGCTACTTAAACAAACAAACCTTTTTCAAACACAAATCACAAATTATAATGAGAGTTTCAATTGCAGTGAGTCGTTTGCGTCGAATTTCTCACAACCCGTCGCCAACTACACGCTTCCGTACGCATGGGGCGGAACGGGTCACGTGGTCATGTCCGGCCATTTCTACTACGTCAGAGCGAAGTCAAACTACATCGTCAAGTAAGCGAGATAAAGTTTGGAACCGTGCCTGGTAAAACTGGTTCCGGAAAAACTTCTGAAAAAGACGACCATAGACAACTTTCCAGTAAAGGAGTGGTTTGTAACCTGTGGTAGCTAAACCCCTAGTGGCCACAGCCGGGCAATGGGGGTGAATGAGGGGGTAAATACTCTTGGCACCCCTGGAAAAAGGGGGCTCTTGAAAGACAAAGTTATTGCTTGTTGTAATATGTAACTACAGTTATCGGCTGTTCGATAGACGCATTGGTGATGTTTTTTCGCGTTTTAAAAAACACTTTGAATGAGTTTAGTAACGGTTGCTTAAATGTAAAACAAATAGTTCCAAGACTTGCGTTTGCTCGCCATTTAACTGCGATGAAGAAGAGATTCCAGATATTTTTGACCCCTGTCCCACCAAGGCTTAATACTCTCCTGCTGTACTTCCGTGTCCAATTTTGTCTCACTAAATCGGAATTTGAAACAAAGTGATACGCGGTTACTTAACAGGACACGCAAGTTGTACACTGCATCAAGCATCGATGGTGAAATAAAAGATTATTTTCAAAGCGCCGAAATTTGACGCCGTACACAACCTTCAATCTGGTTCCAGACATATATAGTGGTTAAGTTTTAGAGGACTTTAAAACGGAACAGATCCTAAAATTTCAAACGTTTCGTTTGAAACAGTTTTGTTTAAATAGATCAACCTTTTAATATTACACAACATTATCCTTCTCTTTGTATTTATCTTATTATACTTTAAAGATACGATCTGGCCAACCGCCGAATGGTTCGCTATCGCCAAATTAAGGGTGCCAAGTTTACTGACAAGGAACGGGGCGCCAGCTGCTCTTATGGTGGTGTTCAGCAGTCAGATATAACTTTGCAGGTGAGACAAGATCACCATATTGCTACTACCAGAGAAAAATGAACTGGACACTTTAATAAACATCTAATGTGTTTTCGAATATGCTATGTTAGTGTTTTTCAAAGTTTTTTCGATGCGAGGGTACTTTTTTTTAAAAAAGCCATATTTTTAATGGTTAAACCTTTTTATAATAAGATCCTGACTATGTAGGCTGATGAATTCGGACTCTGGGCGACTTACTGTACAGACAAAGAGGGAATGAAGTTAACCCTTCTCGATCCCGAATCGTTAAAAGTTTTGAAACAGTACGACACCGGGTGGCGGAAAGACTGGTTTGAGGCTATTTTTGTAGCATGTGGCGTGGCTTATGCCATTAGAAGGTAATTTTCTATGGCAGGTGTTAGACATAAAACTTTAGACCAGCTTGGGTAAACGAAAGGTATTCCGGGGGACATGCAAAGGTTTTAAGTTGTATAATATCCAATTTTCTAAGAATTTAACCATATTTGTTTTCAAACCGTGTAATCTTTTAACGTTTTTTTAGTCAGCGGGCAAAAGCTCCGTTTTCATTTGTTTTAGAGATTCGTAAGCCAATAAATTTAAAACAATTGCGCTCCTGGGAGGTAACAGGGTTCAAAAAACATTTTTGTTTCCTGTTGGACGACTCATGAAAAATTCAATTTTCTTCTGGTAACTTGCGAACATGTTGTTTAGGGTAAAAGTTGCAAATACACGCTGTGACATCCAGTCTAAATATTGTAGAGATTGATAAAATACTTTATTGTAGTTCCTTGGTACAGACCTGCATTTGCCCTCTTTCAGAGTTTTTTTCAATCAATTTGTGCCTTTTTTTCTGCCAAATTGACAAAACGTTTGAAAAAAACAAAAAGGCATTGAATAACCAGGGTTTACTAGTCTTCAATGCCGCCTTAGAATTTAGTTTTTACACGTTAAAAATACTTGTCCTGGTGAAGGTATCAAAATTTAACAACCAAGAAGCCGGTTTTATTTAGATTCGCGTTTGTTCAGGTTCCAGAGCAAACCATTTCTTCAAGTCAAGTACATCTACAACACAATTCGTGGTGAACCGAACCAAGCCCATAACGCCGTGTCTATTCCACTCGCTCCGGATGTATACGGCTCGATCATGCAGCTAAGCTACAACTCTGCGACCAAAAGACTTGCTGTGTGGACCAGCACAGGCCATATTGGCTGGCATGACGTGAATTTCGACTACTCTGCTGTTTAGACCTGTAGTTAGGTATCCGAATAAAAACATAGGTATCCGAATAACAAGGATCAATAGGAACGGGCCAGGACTTGAATTAATCCAATCAGACAGGTAACTACACCACTGACATGGGAAATTTAAACCAATCAGGTGTTGATAATAGGTCACGTAAAGACATAATTAAGGAGCTGTACATTTTTGTAATGTAAACAAATATTGTATAACTGTGGCGCCCAATAATGATATATACGAGTGTGCTATGCATTTTTTTATGTTCGTTATTCAATTAACTTTGCGTGATATTTTTAACGTTGTTATGTTGTGCAGTGTGTTTTGTAAACGCGTTTTGTTAAAAACTGACGCCACCTTATCATTGTAATGCATTTTCGAAAGCGATTATTTGAGCCAAGCAAAGCTATTCTTCTCTCCAAAAAAAGAAAGTTGCTTAAATCTGATCTATTGGGCCTCCTATCGACACTGCAACAAACGGGCTGGTCTGACCGTCTCGTATAGAGCTCCGGGTCGTGGGTTCGAATCCCACCGCCGACAAGATTTCATAGTCCACGCTTTTCTAAATGGAAATGCTTCTCTTACTGCGAGTCTTTTACTTTAGAAATCTTTTTAAGTGCGAAAAACCCAAAAACATTGCATTGCACCACTGCACCATGCAGGGCCGAGGTTACTAAGTGTTAGAATATTTGTTTTGACTTTTGAAGCAAATTCAGATGCACAGAAATTCTGCAGACAATTTTAAAGCAATCCACATTCGCTGTGTTAAAATGAAAATAGAGCACATTTAGGCTCATAAAATCACATTATATTTACCAGATGATCTTGCTCGTACATGTTGCTTTGTAGTGTCAAAAAGTGGCATACATCACATATCACATCCAAATTTTCCGGCAATTCGTATCTCAAATACAATTCATAAGCATTCAGTCGAAAGAAGTACTTCCCAAATGAATGACAAACACCCAAGTAGCTCATATTTCCATACTTGTTTCCAGCACAAAATTCCTTAGAGCGTTATACACTGCTAGTATGAGCAGGAACAGAGTGAATTGGACACTGCTTGAAAGGGCCATGTACTGCAGATGGTCCAGTGTGGAAGGTATACCGCTGTCTGGGAGGGGTTCGACCACTAGGTGGAACGTGGAGCGGAAAGCTCTGTCCTTAACACACGAAAGACTGCAAGTAAATGTTAGTAAGAGTTATTTCAATTGCCAAAACCTGTTCTAAACCAGAAATGCAACCCCATACATGAAAATTGTTTAAAGTTTAGACGATGTGTAGGAAAAAAAGGGGTTAAAACATGGTGCTGGAAATACAAGAGGGGTTAATGTAGGATATGAATATCTCCTGCTCAGGCTCCTCAGGACTAACAATGTATTACAGGCAGTTCACTCTTCCTGGCGTAATATGTGAGCCTACGCAGGTTTGAGAAATATATCTTATATTTAGAAGCAATAACAGCTTAATCCATGCACAACAGGGGGGGGGGGGGGGGCAACCTTTTTTTGACCNGGGGGGGGGGGGGGGGGTGCAACCTTGTTTACGACAGGGTCAAAAAATTAACCGAAACAGACAGAGGGCCGCACTTTTATAAGCTGACTGTTGTTTTGCATGACAGAAACAATGTTATTCTAATAATGAGAAAGAAACTTCCGATAACAAATGAAAAAAAATTATAAGAGAAGTATAGCTTTGTTTTCTGGTGGCATTATTACGTCACGGAAAAAATGGCTCCGCTCGGTTGAAATAAAAGAGATGAATTCCTTTCGCGGGCTGCACTCCACTTATAATTCTTATCTCTCTGCAGGCCGCACAGGTTGCACCCCCTGAGTGAAAAACGAAGAAATTTTCTGCCAGGCCTATTGCACCTAAACAATTTTCGAACCACTGGTATAACAAACCCATACGTTTTTTGATCACTGAAAATAAACATGATACGAAACACAAAATTACCTGATGGTTCCTCCATCCGGCATTCGTATATTGTTCAACAGAAGAGAGTTGTCCTTTTTCACATACACAGCCCTCGCCTTTGAGTATCCGAAGCTGTAATCATTTCGAGTCAAAGTTGTCAGACTCCGTTCCCAGCGCACAGACGATCGTACGTCAGAGTCTACGTCACACTGAAGCGTGACGTCAGCGTTGTTTGTGAGATCAACTCTGCGAGTGCTCAGTTGGACTGGTGCTGTGGAAGAATAACCGCGTGATGCCCTTTGTATTGATTTCTATGCTAGTTGCGTTATATTATAGGCCAATGGTTCTTGACTTTGTGGTAGCTACCAACATGTTGGTAATGACAGGGTAGCAGGTGGGCAATTAGCTGAACCTGTTAGCTGTAAATAGCATTTTTTAGCAAAATACATAAATTAGTGCACGAATTAGGTTTTGTTTCATACACTCTTGTTTCATACATGTGACTTTATTAGTTTCTAATTTTTTGTATTTTTGACCTTTTAAAGTTGGGTTTTATTGTATGCGTCTCGTCGCGCAGTGTTTCGCAACCTTTTTTCACTGACGTCACTATTTTAAAATTCGGCGGCACATCTCAACCTGCGTTTTGCCCAGAAGACCTTGCGAAGAGTACGTTTCTACTGTGACGTTTTAAAAACATAAAAAATGCACAGTGAGTGGTCTAACCAGAGTTCGGATTAGCGATTTGCTCGACTGCTATAACGTTTAGATTTACCAGGAATATAATGTTTCTGCTTCCTTAAAAGTTTGTTGGATCACAGTAACACTGCGGCACACCGGTTGCAGAGCAATGCTCTAGTGTAAAGTACGACAACCTCTGATATATATTTGCACATACGAACCAACGCCGGCGTCCACGGGACATTTCTTCCTTTCGTTGCAACACAAATTAATCATTCTTTCACCAGAAAAACTCTTTTACCCAAAACGTTATGCCGTCCAAACGCATGTTTTCAAGGTCATTATGTTTCTCAACAGAGGTCAAACCAACCCGTAACTTCCTTGCAGTGATCGTAACAAACATCTACAAGTATTTCTTCAGGACGATTTTTCGCTATCGTTCGCAGAAGATATGGAATTTCTTTTGATCTGCAGTGTTCTAGTCCTGCGTCAGTCGTTACTCGGCAAAATCCAAACCTACAAGGTTAAAAATATTGCTTCATTAACCACAAGGTTGCGGAATTTTTCAATATTGGATTTAACCAAACATTTTTAGAACCAGAGAACCATAACTGCCCAATAATTGGTAGCAAATTTCATAACATAACACTACATGCCTTATAAAAGGATACAAGCCAGTACTTGTGTGTAAAACATTTTCTACGTTTCCTGATGATGACAACATCGTTTGTCGAAACGTAGAAAATGTTTTACACACAAGTACTGCTTCTCCTTATTGACACTATTTAAAACCGTGAATTATGTTACCTAAATACATGCCTAGTTCTTCAACATAGCAACACAGAAGACATATCAGGTTACCTTCGTCTTTCCCCATTTCCGTCGCAGCCATCGCATTCAGTCCATAAACTCCATTGCATGTACACTTTGTACTCATTTACAACCTGCACACCAGAATTATTTCAGCGTTTCCCAAATTGGGGTCGCTTGTACGTTTTGCTTGTAGTTATGTTTATTCTAAAGCAGGTACAGGGAATTGTTTCAGCGTACTGGCCAAATTGGAGTTTAAATTTGATCGACAGGCCGTACGAGTAAGGACAAGAACTAGCAGACAAATCACACTAGCTTCAAGTCCGAATGGGCTTGAAAATAACGAGTTAATGTATTAATTTGTTGTAACATCTGACGGGCCAGAATAAAACAGGCTTCGTGGGTCAGACTTCGCCACACCTGCTCTGTAATTTACGAATACTCCCAGGTTTTTTGGGAATTTATGTGTTTTATTCACTTTGCGTTTACCAGTTTTCCAGTCTACTTTATTTCGGTCGTAGACATTGTTGAAAACTAATTTTGAAAACGATTTTGGGTCGCAGTGTAAAAAATTTGGATTGACTTATAGTAGATATAAACACATGCATTGCAACTCGATTTAAATTATTTACATAAAGTTCTAGATTTGTGAAACAAAATCAAAACTTGAACCTAACTGTATCAGCCCATGGAGACTGTCCTCTGCCAGCGAGAACATATTCCATCTTATTTGGGTCGTGGGCGACAATTTTCCACGATCGAATAATTTCATCCGTTACGCAATCGTAACGACCTAAAGCAAGGATTTTGAAAAAAATTAGGATTATATTTGGTCACACATTTATTACTTACTACCCATAAGCCACAATTAAAGGGTATAACGATTCTTTACATAACTTAACGTAGGTGGATGAAAACGGGAAAAAAACTGAAATTATCGCACAGCTGATTAAACTAAGTTTACAGCAGCGGTTCTCAAGTGGTGCCAGCGCCCTCTGGCGGCGTTTGATGAGGCGCTGGAGAAATAGACATGCGATTGGGGGCCCTGAGAGAAAATTGTACAGTTATAACGAAGTTTAAATGCAGTGGTTTAGTTGTTCTTGGCATTTTGCATAATGTTTTATTGTTCCATTGAAGTTTCACGCTCACGTTATGGTCAATATACTACAGTTTATCAGGTTCAATCAAAGTTAGTTATTACTTTTTGAATTCAAAAATAAACTTAGTTGTTCAGGGGCGATACAAGAAAAAATCTTGAGAAACACTCATCTAGAGGGCGGGCTGAAAAATATCCCACAACAAAACCATACCGGAATCCGTTTCCAAAAGATCTAAAATTTGAAGTGCTGCTGATAGAAATGAGGTTTCAACTTCCACGTGATTTCCACCATCATCATTTGAGAGAAAAACTGATTTTGTTGAATCCGTGTAACTGGTAAAGCAAAATTTTAACACTAACATATATCCTGGTGTCTCCCAAAACTGTTTCTAGCCTATGCCTTATTACACTATAATGTAATACTTAAAATATATAATGTTATACTTTCTGATTCGGTATAACGCCTCTTGTACTGTGATTTTACATGAGTGTGTGGTAAATGTAAGTCAGTATGAAAGCATATGGACAGATCTTAGTAATAAACATGAAGTTGCATTAATCTATAAAGTTTACCAGAAAAAAGCCAAAACACTCAATGGTCACTATTTACCTCAAACTAACTACAGATCAATTTAGGTGTAGAAAATTTCACATCTAGGTAAATATACGCTTTCAGTATTTTGTGTTGCCAATTTTTCCCACTCAGAATGGCCTGGTCATAATTAACATAAACTTTCGCAGAGTTTAGTGTCAGCTTAAAAGATTTCAGAAGGCAACATTACCTGTAAAAGTCCCAGTAGAAGCTTTCGTTTCCAGCTGATTGAAGATTGCAACTAATAAACAGCTCTTCCCCAACAAAGAAATCCAGTAATGTGGCGTTAGCGCTAACCGGAATATCTTTGCCGAAAAACAAGGCACTGGTTAACTGCAGATTAAACGAAAAAACCAACAGCAAACTCAATTGGTTCATTTTTACTCGGGGCACAAAAACACTGAGTAGGTTTGTCAAGGATCGGTCACAATCAAGTACATAGTGACGTTAACTACCTATTGTTTCGTTGACAATGCTGTGTTGATTACTTGGGTTTAGTAATTTTTAAACTGCATGAATAAATTAAAACTGCTGGATTTTGGTGGAAGGACAGTGGTATTATTTTTACAGCTATAAGGATAGGTGTTTTTCTGCTGAACTGTTGCCTTTTTGTCCTGCTTTCGTCAAAACTCTTGCTTAACCAGCGAAAGGTGAGGATTTAAACAAGCTGACGCACAGCTCATACAGCTAAACTGGATTATGATTTGGACATATTCAAATTGAGTGAAACGATTTTAAGCATTAAATTGTACAGAAGATCAGATTTACAAAAGGTAAGTGTGATGTTTCTGACAGTTTTCTGATGTCATTTCGTTGTAATATATTAATTTAGGCCATAAAATATGCTAAAAACACGCACTTATGCAAGTACAGCATTTTAATTGGGCAGTGTTTTGTAAACAAGTTAATTTACAAACTGCGTTTGTAGCAGCATTGCGTTTGGTCACAGAACAGAACTACAAGCGGCTTTGCTGCAGGCAAAACACGGTTTGATGTCACAAAACGGAAAATCTCCCGGGAGTTTTTGGTTGATTGCTGCGTGGTTTGCATTGCACTCAACTACTGGATCAAAAATTGTCCTTTGTAAATCATGTCATTAATCGTGCACTTTTAGTAGCTTTTTGGGAAGCTAAATCTACTTGACTAAGTAAGATTCGACAAATAATTTCACTGCTGAATTCAATTCAAATCACGATTTTTCCGTATAATTTTGATTTACACAAAATATTTGTTTATATTTCTTACCTGGTGGCAATAATCTCACAATTTCTCGACTAAGATGTTTAAATGCGTTCCACGTCCTTGTTGGGTTTAAAATTCGAGTAGACAGTTTATCCTTGCTTGTCAGATACCTGAAACAAAATGTTATGGTCCCAGCCTTTCGAACAACCTTCCCCTTTCTTCTGTAAACAAAACTTGCAAATATAGACGAAATCTGGTAAAATATCTAACATTACATCTTTGTTTTAACTGTGCCACTGCTTTAAGTAGCACACAGCAAGAACCTGCACCTAAAAAACTTTACACCATTCTATACAGACTCAAACGAGTAGCTCTCTACATTGGCTGCTGCTGCCTACAAATATTTTTATAGCAGGTTAGATTGCAACACGCGTCACGTGCGACACCTAGCGGACAACACCAGCGGATAAAAAATAATTTTGGTGTCTGTTATATTTTTACGTTGGGTTTAATGTAAACTGTGAAACTCAAACCAACTGTTTTTGCGAGTATTTGTAACAAAACTAACACATACTAAATGCTGAAAAGGTTAGTGTTGTTTCATTTTGTAAAGCAACCCGTTTGGTTAAGAAAGTTTAGTATTTAAACCCAACTGCAAGCTAATTTTTAAAATACTAAGAAAAGGGTTTTTCTACTGATTACGCTTGAGTGGTTTAATAGTTCAAGCAAATGCCTTGTAATCGTAAAATCTTGTTGTTTACAGCAGATTTGACTAGTTCTGGCATAAAACAACGCACATGCTCGCAGTATTTAAACTGGCTGACACTGGAAATTAAACCGGGGTAATTTTCCTCTGTTAAAAAAATATGCTGCCCAACTATTTCTTAAAAACGACAAGCTTTATTCAACAAACAATTTCGACAATGATTGCGATGACATGAGTTTCTCCGAAACGTTTGATGAATATAACTTGTCGCTTTTGAAACTATTTGGGCCAGTAAATTTTTGATTTTTATGGGAGTTATGAAAACAGATCTGTGTGTAGTGTTCCAAATTTTCATTTAAATTACAGTAAAAGTGGTGCACTCTCCCTAGGTCGACCAAAGGTTTATTTGAAAACGTAAAATGCCAAGAGAAATATGCTGAGTCAGGGTAAAAACTGCTGCGGTATACAAAACAAAATCCTATACAACAGAGGATACATAGGGTATGCTGCATGATANGTTTATTTGAAAACGTAAAATGCCAAGAGAAATATGCTGAGTCAGGGTAAAAACTGCTGCGGTATACAAAACAAAATCCTATACAACAGAGGATACATAGGGTATGCTGCATGATACATACGAGAGAAAATACGTGAACTTTTTGAGTGGGCTAATCAGTAAGCCCTTGTGCATATAAATAATGGACAAGGAAATATGGTACAGCAAGAAAAGAAATTTGAGCAAAAAAGTATATTAACCACCAATCCGTTAGGTTTCGATTCCCCAAATTTTGCAACCATTTAGCGCTAGGTCATTTAATAATTGTTTGATAATGCAAAATACTGTCAATATGGCGAAGTGCGTTTTACTATACACGGACTATGACCTGCTACTAACATTTTTAACTTCCACTGACACAAACCTCAAGCAATTTTCGTCACGTATCTTCTGTAATATAAAAAGTTGTAAAAATTTGAGTAGCAAATAAAATAAGCACAAAATTTATATCAACTGGTGACTGAATTTGCGATTGAACTATTTAGGCAGAGAAACTTACAAAATGAACTGATTAAATGCACTTTTTTGAAATGCTAAGTACATCTACGCGCTTCACAATGCAAGATGCCATTAAGCGTGTGAGATATGTTGCCCAAACAACAGAAAATAAATGCTGAACATGGTAACGAGTGGACTTGGCTTTCTGGCAATGCACAGTGCTAAAACAATGAGGTGCAATCGAAGCAATGTTACCACTCATTCTACTGAGGTCCGCAATTGGATGATGGAGAGTTTTCTACTATGGCACGTTCATGCTAACAAGATGGACTTTTTTCTTTTTTTTCTTCAAGATGGCTATTAGGGTGTGACGTCATCAATGGAGCGCTAAAGGGGGAACTCCCGACACGCTAATTTGTTTTCTTTCGTGGATAAAGCAGACCCCTTTCCGGAGGCTTCATTGTGTACTGTTTTCGCCAAAAGTACTCATTGCCTACTGATACAGTTTGTCAGAAATGAAAAACGCAACAGTGTTGTTCATAGGAAGCAAACTGGGCCCACTGTCACTCCGAACTTGTTGTCGTCCCGTACGTTAGCGATGGCAAAGTCGCGGACAGGCAGTAGGGAGAGGTCGTGTGCGTGAATCGTGAATTCGGTCGTTTCTGGCTCGTTGTGTTTGTGCTGAAAAATTCAAGTTTTTGTAATTTTTTTCAAAAACATAAAATATGCCACATTTTGGGAGTACGTTTTGAGGCATTATTTGTAAAATGTAAACTGGTGCAGCAGTTGTGAAAAGCAATGCACATAAGAAAGCTAGAAAAAAGCAAGGTCCTTATTTCTTTCGCCTCATACAAGGTTTAAACCAGTGTTTCCCAAACCCGAGTCCGCAAACCTAAATGATTCCTTGCAAGGTTTATTTTTCGAGTCCGCGAGTCCCTGGTGACATACAAAATAGTTTTTACTTTTAAACTAAAATTCTCGTCACTTTCCACTTGTTATTACCGCTTGTTACATACGATCCCTGCAGTCCCCTTTCAAAAGAGATGGATTATTTGTTACTTTTATATTTAATGTTTGCATTATTTTACGTTTTCATTGACTCCACGAACGGTTATGCTGAGGCCAAAAATAGTTCGAGGCCTGAGAAGGTTGAGAAAACTGCTCCATCTAGATTCTAGCCCGCTGGTTTTTAAGTTGTCAGCCTTTCGTGTGCGTTTGGAGCATTGTGTTTCAACGTACGCCTAATTCTTAACCTTTTGTCCCTCATTACCCGTTTCATTTTATCTCATTTCGATTTACTCAAATTTAATTTTCTAGTTTGCTAGTTCTACCACACATAATACAAAATACTTCTGTTTTCAGCTAACACGTTTCAGCCAAAAAAGTGGGGAAAAAGTTAAGATAAACCCAAAGGTTGAGAAACACTGTTCCAAACGAAAAAAGGCACATATTGGTCTCGAATATTCGTGTCCATGTAGATTACCTGGCATCCATCATGACCTACATAGTAGGCTGCTTCCCCGTCCATCAGTTTTCTCACTTGTCTCGCGTCCCCCATGTATTTCACAGCGTTAGTGTAACTGTCGATCACCGCATCCCGAGCTGCCGCCACTCCCAAACAGGAAAAAACGAATTTCTGTAGCAAGTGCAGAAAAAACATTAAAGTGGTAAAAATAAATAGTTTAGGAAAAAAACGCTAAAAAATAACTCTTTTTTTTGTCCTGAGAAACTTCTCGAAAAAGTAGTATGATATAATGTTAAAAGACCTATTGAAAAAAGCATTTATTTCATCAAACGACTGAATACTACATAAAAATATGAGGGAATAACGTTCATTTACTTCGTGTTACTGATAATTTAAATTTGTGGGATTTCCAGGAAAACAGATTTTTTTCTGGGGGATTTCCCGGGAACATTTCCGTCAATTCCATCGTTATTCGCCAGTGATTTCAATTTACCTGCGTGACAGTCTTGCTGAAATAACGTAACAATTTCATTTGCACGCGATTGCTCTGGTACGCGATCACGTGACCTCCAGTGTAACTGCGCCACCAAGTGTAGCGACGGTTGCGCCTCTTATCGGGCACCTTCCAGTTTTTGTAAGCGATCTGAGATAAAAAATCAAAACTTTGGATAAAAGTTTAGAAACAGATACTAACATCGGGAACACAATGTACGGGCCTCTTAGTTAAAAACATAACTGTCATACAGCTTGTATGTAATGAACACATTGTATTGCAGACGTACCAACAATTCGTGTTATACTAATCCAATGGTATTTGTGCTTTTAATTAAAATACTAACGTTTGTTGTAAACAAGAGATGGACGCTGTCTTTTAACCATAGAAAACGTTCAACTGCTTGAGTTCTTTGCGTTTCAATGACACAATAGTATTTATACTAAACAATATCACACAGTAGATAACCTCGCCTTTCTTGGGCTGCACGCACGTTGCGCCTCCAGCGGTGAAATTACAGAACACGAACAGAGCGTCCTTTGTACATCCTTCGTTAGGATCGACATAGAAATAACCTGTGATAAAAAGTGGATAGTTGTGAACAAATACAAAGTATGATTTGACACGTCAGCACCAGTGTTGAAATTACTAGAGTCAGTAAAGTCATAGTTTTTCGAAAACTCCACTTGATTCGAGTCATTGTTTGTGAAATACGCGACTTAACTCGAGTAACCACGTTGAAAACCACTAGCATAGAGGTAATATGCTTTTAATAAATATTAAAACAAGGGTGAAAAAGATCAGGTAACTTATTCTAACGCCGACGTTTTAACTTACCATCAGATAGAGCTGGCTGGGAGATAAGGAGATCTCTACACGTCCTTGCTGGGAGTAAAGCAGACCCCAGGGAGCCAAGCTGATGTTGATAGACAGCATTGCTCAGGTCCCATAACTTTTCAAAGAGGTTTGTTCTAATGGTTTCCTGTAATGTTTTTACAAGGGGCTAAATGTATGTTTTGTGATGTTTGGTAAAATTAGTGGCGCAGTTGGAAGTTTGTAGGAAGCCGAATAACAATGTTTTTTAAGCAATAATCTCTCGAGATAACACGTAAAAATCAAAACTATCCGCTTTAACAGTTGTGTGTACATGGGTCTTACATTAAACATCGTTGCATTGTACGTGTTGTTGATCATTGTCATAATCTGCTGCTTCTGTTAAAACACAAAAATTTCAACAAACAATTAAATAATTTTAATAACAAGAACAAAAAACATAAGCAGCACAAAATATATTTTGATTCCAATTTTGAACGACTTGCAACTACAGCTAGTTTCCTTACTTACCAACTTGTCAGGTGATGGTCCTGGTGGCCCCTGAAAGACAAATTAAAGCGAATGTGGAAATGTTGGGACATCAAAAAAACAACATTTTTTCCCCAATTTTTCACCTGTTTTCCACGAACTCCTTGTTTTCCTTTTTCTCCTTTCGGTCCTATTGCACCCTAAAACAGTGTAAATAGGTGTTACTTTGACTAGCTCCGTTAAAAGTCTGTAGTCAGTTTTATTTCGTTCACTTTACACAATTTCGATCATTCAGCAAGGCTGACTAGCCTGCGGTGGGATTCGAACCCACGACAGAAGCTGCCCCTCTACCAACTAAACTACACAGGCTCGGTGGTGCAACACATAAGTTTTTGCAAAATTGCCAGTTCCTTGCGAATGCGGGTTATGATTCAAGTAGTGTTTTGACATATTACCTGAATGCCTTGCGGTCCAATGTACCCAACTGCACCACGCTGTCCTGTGGGACCTTGCGGACCAACTGAACCAGATGGGCCGACGTCACCCTACGAATGTGCAGACTTTGTTACATCCAAACAGTGCAATACAAAAACGACTTAAAAATAAAATAATTTCCTACTTTGTACATTCAACCGCTTTACATTTGGTAGTTAGTGTTCAACTCTCTTTTGCATTTTATTTCGATTTTATGGCTAAAGCCTCATGTTAACAACAGTATTGCAGCAAACTTGAGTCTAAACACGTCAAGTCATTTATGGGTTATAAGGTCATTTCACAATCTAATGTGAAAACGGCAACAAACAAACAAATGAAGTAGGAACATATGTAAAATTCTAAAAGTTTACTGTTAACATAGAATTTATCATCACATACAATGTACCTTTTCGCCTTTGTTCCCTTTTGCGCCAAAAAGTCCTGGAACTCCAGTTTCACCCTGGATGATAAATCAAAAAACAAGGTTTTTACTTCATGGCAGTTTTAAACTCTATGACAACAATGATTTTTTTGCTACCTTAAGACCGATTTCACCTTTAGGACCAATTCCGCCCTCTTCACCGGGAATTCCCTTGTTTCCCTTTGCACCTGTTCCACCTTTTGCACCCGGAACTCCTGTTATTCCGGTGATTCCGGGCAGTCCACTTGGCCCCGGAACTCCAACTGTTCCGTTCATCCCCTATAATTGGAAAGTACATTGCTTCATAGTATCTATGTATTTTTCACCCTAGTTTTGCGGTGATTTTTAAAATAAAAAATGATTAAATCGGTTCTTTCTTACATATACGGGTTTTAGGGTTTTATTTAGGTGTAAATCGCGATTTGAGGCATTATGGGTTGCATTTGCGAACCTAATTGGAAATTTGCACGGTAATCTGTATTTTAGTAAAGCGTTATTGGTACAAGGTACAGCAAGAGTAGTAATGTTAAGTTTTATGAAAACGTCAAATTTTAAAAAGTGGTTGTCTCAAAAAGACCCGCCAGAAAATGGTAAATTACGAAAATCACGATTTACTGTGCTGCAAACGTTTTTTTAAATAGCTGTTACGTACCTTGGGTCCTGCTGGTCCGTTTGCTCCATTGCTGCCTGTTATACCCACACTGCCCTTTGAAAACAAGTCATCTTGTTTATTTTTCATAACAAAGCTGTCAGCATTATTGGGATTAATACAGTTTGTCACCGAAAGCAAAACATCCTGCATTGTTTACTAAATTGGTTCAATATTTCACTTTGTTGAATTGGTAACAGCTTAATTCAATGCTCTTGTCCTGTACAAACGATTTTCAAATGCTTTTATAAGAACAGAGGATTTTCCAAACAGGCGATTTTCAAATGCCATTTTAAGGACCGAGGGATTTTCCAACGCTTTTGAACATTAGGGCCGTTTTTTGTACAGACGATTGTCTGATGCTATTGTACGAACAGGCGAATGATATAAGGATGACGATTTTATACTGATATTATATAGAATAAAAGATTATTTATTCCAGATAGTACAGGACGCTTTTTAGATGTTAAAGTTCGGACTAAGTTAACCTGCAATGTTTCTTGCTGCTCAGATTATAAAACTTACATTCTCTCCGCCTTTTCCTTGTAATCCCTTGATTCCAGCCTGGCCTTTGTCACCCTTTAAACAGTAGCTGTTGATAAATACAAATCAAATACCTGATTATTTAGGGAACAAACCTTGCGACCTTTGGTTCCATTTACACCTGCTCGGCCTTCGATGCCAATTTGCCCCTTAAAATATTTTTAAGGGTGAACTTTAAACAGATAATTTTTTACGTTGTGAAAACATGATTTATTTAAGTTATTATGATTAGTAAATAAGTTCTTTGCCTCGCTTGTGTTGCCTTGCGCTAACCTTTACACAAATGTGAATAATGACTGGGTATAGAACGTTAGTCAGAAATAGAACTGTTTTATACCGAATATGGTACTGTAGCAAAATAGATAAACAACTTTAGCATAATTAACAACCTAACTGAGAGCTTGTATACGGTAAATACATTGTATTGCAAACGTTTCGACAATCGCTGTTGTTGTCATCGATGCATAATGGTAGGTTTATGATGCTGCCATCTGCAAACACTTATATTTTTACCGTGCTGCCGTTCTCTCCCTTTGCTCCAGCAGTTCCATTTTGTCCAGCAAGACCCTGTGACAAAACAAAAACTTTGACAATTTGAAAATTACTAATTGCCTGAAGCTGAGGTGCAACTCACGGGTAAACCTTGTGGCCCTTTTTCGCCTTTTCTTCCCTTCGGTCCAACCTCACCCTGTATGAAAATGAAAACATCAGATAGTTGTGTAATTACAGAAACAATTTTTCTAGAATCTTGTACAAAAATTTAACATATCACTGACAGAGATAAATTGCTGGCTTTGCCAAGTGAGTGATTAACAAAATTAAGATTTTTAATTTTCAAACGGCTTTAACCTAACATAATAACAATAGGTCAGATCTGTTGTTGTTGTTGGTTGTCACCTGAACGTTAAGAAACGAACGAACCGGTGGATTTCATTCAACCAACGGCTCATTTCCGTTCCTTGAATCCGGTATGACCAGTGAAAAATATTTGTAAAGGGCCAGACGTTATATTAGGATTTTTTGTTCTACTAATTATTATTTGGGTTTTTTTGGTCTAAATCTAAGTTTACCTTTAATCCAGGGTTGCCAACTTCTCCACGTTGACCTTTAAGTCCAGCTGTTCCCTTCAAAACAAGTTACATTATGCACATGACAGTTTTCGTAACTGCCTCATTGACAAAGTTTGTTCCCGTGCCTATAACGCTCAGTCTGCAGCTTTCCACACTATTCAATTTTTTTAGTTCTTATACAGAATCTTGTAGGATGTAAGGCTAAAAGAAAATGAAAGCGCCATAGTTTAGTAGTTGCAAGTTATGTTATGGAAGAGTTTAGTTTGTAAATGGACGAACAGTTCAAGCAGTAAATATACGAACACACCAAAGGGGGAAGAACACAAAAGCCCAACAAAAAAACTTTTAAAACCAAAAAGCGCATCATAAAGAGTTAAGTTTATTACGCTTGGTGAAAGAAAACATAGCGACACAAATGCACCAGGCCGGAATAAGCTGCGCAACGTTATGAGACGCAAAAAGGTTAAGGGCATAATTGGTACTAATTCAATGCTGGCTGTGGGTTAGTTTTGAGTAATAGGAATTTACTTACAGTGTCGCCTCGTGGGCCAGTGGCACCCTTTGGGCCGATTGGCCCCTGATTTCTAGTTTGTCCATTTTCACCAGGTTCTCCTTTCATCCCAATCGTTCCATTCCGACCCTAAACATGTTGTAAAGTTCTTAATACGCTCCCAGAAAAATGGGGATAAAGTTGTAATACCTGCGGCCCAGGGTCCCCTTTGAGACCTTTTGCCCCCGGAATCCCCTTTTCACCCTTTCCACCATCTGTTCCTTGTTTTCCAGTGACCCCCTTTATGCCTGAGACACCCTGAACAAAAAGTGCCGAGTAATGAAAAAACACATGACACAGTAAAAGCTTACTTACAAATGATCCAGCTGGGCCTGCGAAGCCTGGCTTGCCGGGTGGACCAGGTTTCACCTGCTAAAAACATAAAAACATAGTGTTTGGACTTGGTTAAAACTAGTTTCGTGCAGTGAAAACAGACTGAATATTGTCAAGTATTTTATTCGGACATTGTTTAGTATTTTGACCCATTTTAAGTGGCTAGAGGAGTAACCACTGGGTTTCAAGCCTCAAGTGCAAGGACAAGCTGCAGGGAAGAACAAAAAATAAAACAATATGCGTCCTCTGTGGTAAGTGTGATTTGTTAATATTACTGGTTAACAGGGTAGATTTAAAGAATACTCCGCAAAACCATATTTTTACACAAGACTGACGTAATGTGGCTTTCAGTAATTTAGAGAAACATTGTCAAGCTTCTTAAAACAGAGAACAAGGTTAAGCAACTTACTGGTGGGCCGGCGAAACCCTTTTCTCCTTTTACTCCCTTCTCTCCAACAGGTCCCTGTACAAAAAAACTGATTTTTAAGAAAAATTTCGCATAACCTACTTTACTTCAAAAATGGACATCTGAACTTTTTCAGTGCCGCTGGCCAAACATCTTTTTCGTTAAAACCAGAAATTAGATAAAAACTAAATTTAGAGCGCACAAGCTTTTAACAAATTAGATCAATTCGGACCTTTCCACGTCGGCTACAGAGCAGGAAAAATTTTCGCCAAATTATTTTCATCTTTATATTTTTAAAAACATTTTGCGCTTACCGGAGATCCTCGAAGCTCAGAAGGACCAGGCAAGCCTCTCCAGCCTTTCTTTCCCTGTTCAATAGGTAAAAAAAAGTTTAAAAGTTTTGGTGGCCTGTGGGTGAACCAAAAGGTTTACTTTAGTTATGTGCAAATTTGAACTTCTTGACCAAAACCATAACGACCAAAAAAACGTAAGATAACCCGCGTTAGACAGAAAATTAAAAACATTAGGTGTCTATGCTTGGTTACAAAACCAACTGGTTTCGTTTCTTTGGGTTTATGGGACTCTAAAATTGTGTATAGGGAAAGGTGTAAAACTATAATTAAGCCGTGGTTTGCGAATTAGTATGTTTAAACGTGACGAACACTTGAAAACAGATCAGTGACATTTGTGTTTTGTGCTGCACATGTCAGATACTAAATGATGACGTCACAGATAGACGCTGGATTTATTTTTCAGTTAAAATTGACAATTTTATGAAGTTGGTCTTTAACTTTTAAAGCACAAGACACAGAGCCGAAGAGTAGCTTGATTCAAAATATTACTACTAGAAAATTAGTACATAGTGACTACATAGTTTTGCAAATGTTTCAACATTTTTTCTTACTTATGTTGGAGTTGTAGCTTTAAGTACTCGCTACTCGGATCGGGTAATTTCAAACTCACCTTTCTTCCCCTTTTTCCTGGTCTTCCCGGGAATCCGGATATGCCGGGAAGTCCCTGTAGTGAAAAACAAGTTTATTCAACGCAGGACACGAACTAAAATATTAGCTTTGCTATAAACAACATAATTGTCAGCAAACTAGCATCGAAAGTGACGACTTTAATTAGAGAAAAATATCAGTGAAATAATAAAATGGAAATAAATAGTATTTTTCTAATTCTTTTACTGATGTTGAGTTTATTTCGCTTGGTGAAGGAAATTATAGCAACAAAATACCACTAAAACAATCACCAAGCCGGAAATAGCTGCGCAACGTTAAAACGTTATGGAGGGCATAAATGGTAGATAGCGTAACGGGGGCTCACAAGAAAGTTAGGCTTGGCGCATTGTGAGAAATTCGACAATGGTGTTGCTCTTGAAACACCTCACATAAAGTTATTAGGTTCCGGGCCTATTTATTGGCAATTCAGATCCTAGTAAATCAACTGTCTTTACCATCCTAACACACACCTTACGCCCAGTTGTTCCTCGTTTTCCTTTTGCTCCAGGCTTTCCGACTTTTCCCTGTTGGTACAGAAGTCTAAGTTGAAGTAGTCATTATGAAAACACACATATAAAGTCCATCAATACACGAAGAGTAAATTTAACCTTTGGCGTACAAGTCATTCAGCTCTTTTTAGAAAATGTATATATTTCTACTTCCAAACCCTATTAAAATACGAATATAAACCATAAACTTGATTAGCATTACTTCAGTAGCAGAACTACTAAAAAGAAAATTAGATTTAGGGGGATTGTGATGACTTTAGTCTTGGAATTGACTTGATTTAAAATATTAGATCAAACTTTTTGTCATTAAGCAAGTTTTTATTGATTAAATCGAATCATTCCTCTTTACAATTAAATAAACAACCATCAACAATCGCAACAAATTGAGAACGCTTTACAGTTTAGGTACAAAATGGTACAAATTTGGTTGACTTTAATTCGGTATAACGCCTCTTGCAGGCCTGGCGTACTATGATTAATGTTTTAAATGAATTATTGATTTCAGGCTTTATTGCTTACCCTGGGACCCTTGATTCCGGGCTCCCCAATCACCCCAGGGGGTCCCACGTCCCCCTTTTCACCCTTTTTCCCACGCGGTCCGCGATAACCGATATCGCCGGTCGAACCCTGAAAAAAACAAGTCGATTACAAAATCATAGCCCTGGTAAACTCGATTTTACAAACAGCAACATTCAACCTTCAAAGTGTATTGTCAATACGATTCAGAAAACAGATATTATTCATCATCGGTACTAATGTAGATTCTGAAGTATGGTTACAGTTTTGTGATTACAAGTTGGGCCACGGGGTCACTATCGTTGAACGACTAACTACTAAACTCGAGTCGTTGCTAGAAAAAGACCCAACACCAACACATCATAAGAAATTCGCCGAAATCACAACTAGAAATGTACACGACGTTCTTCAAGTCAATATTAAATAGTTGCTCTCCCTTCTGACTATCCCTCGCTTTTAGTACAAACCCATACAAGTGAGATGCATTTATGCACAACCTGTTTTTGGTCTTTTGTGTTTTCCTGAGCAAGTAGCAAAGCCTGGGCTCAGTGAAACCCGACAACCAAATCCAATAGAATCCTTAGCTACCGAATTTCTAACTCAGCTGCAATCAGGCAGGTAGTTGCGTGCAGTCAAGTCTTTATGACATTATGCTTTTAGGCGTTATTTTGCCCACCGAGGATAAAAATGAAACAAACAAGCATACCGGTATTCCACTTCGACCATTCCTTCCTGCGTATCCAATTCTGCCTGTTTGACCCTAAAAATGGGTAAAATTTAATATCTGGAAATGCTGAGTTCGACATTGTATACACTATAAGAAGACGTATATAGATTCTGTTTAAAACAACGATGATGCGACCTAATAATAAATGATTGAATACCAAGTCATATTCTTCACTTGTCNAAAAGTTAGATGCATGACGTAAATCAGGTTTGGGATTAGATGAAGGTTAAATCAATTGATTTGGACCCCTATTTAACTAGGAGGAATTTTCAATTTGTGGTAAGTGAAGTATTCCTTTTTTAGTTGGACCAGGGGCTTCAGACATTTTATTATTACTTTATGTCACTTCTAGGGAAGAAGTGAAAAGTATCGGAAAATAAGCAAAAAGGGAGAAATGCATGAAAAAAGGTTGGGAACCACCGGTTTGGATAGTGAAATTTTTTTTACCAATCTATTACAATTAACTCACTTTTTTACCAGTTCCACCCGCGACTCCTTGTCGTCCAATAGAACCCTGCAAACAGAAGCTTTAATTTAAGCAAACAGTGTTAAGATTTTTAAATGGTCTTCTTTTTAAACATCTTTGGTTACAATAAAATCAAGGGGTTGATAGTAGATTTTTTCAACATACGCTTAAGAGCAAAGATTTAACAATACATCAATTTACGTAATATTCGAATTACACTTTATCATTTAATCTTTGATAAACACCCAAATCTTTGAGGTTATCTCTGCACAAAATCTTATCCAACAGATAAATTTTAGAAAACGAACATTGCCCTATATGTGCTGTAATACCGCTTTATATCTTTGTGTTAACCTTAAAGCACGGCTTCCCATACACAAACATATATTATCATGTCAGTTGTATTTTGCAAAAGATTAGTTATCGCTTTAGATTCTGTTTCACGTCACAACACGCAAGTAACCTGTGTACCGGGTGAACCGGGAATTCCCTTCGCTCCACGCAAACCTCGCAAACCCTGGAAATCAAAAATCAAAATTGTAATCTTGAGATTTTCCTTCATTACATGCATTACTTGCATTTATCAGCATTTTCTGACAGCAAACTAAAGAAAAGAAAAACCTGGTATGCTATGAGAAATAAACTCATGATCTAGCTTTTTGTTAGCGTGTTTATTGCCGCTCGTTTTGCCCGTTTACATGTAGCAGGTGTAGGCTAGAAAAATTAAGTCTGCCTGGGATTCGAACCCACGACAGCTGCCCACAACTGTAAGTACACGTCGTACAGGTCTGGTATTCCATGGTACATATAACTCGTGGCAAAGATTTTTTATATTGGCTCATTTTATTTCAGTAGGTTCCATGTTTTACGGGGACAAAAAAATGACTAAGCCTATTATAGAATTTTCCAATGTAAAGATTTTATTATTCTTTTGAAAATTAAAAAATGAAATGGAAGAATTCTTCCTAATTTTTCCAGAATTTCTAACTAATCCGCTATGTGCTTCCTAGGAATGTTAAGAACTTTATGCTGCACTTTGTTTATAAACGACCACAAAATTGGATTTACCCGAATTCCATCCACACCGCGGTCGCCTCTCAAACCCCTGGTTCCCTAAAACACAAAAAACAAGGTTGTAAATTAGGTAAAACATCAACTTACACACAAAACAATGCATAATACGTTAGGATAAAACACACAATGCAACTCAATGATAAAGGCTCAAATGTTTTTGATTTACTGCTTGTTAAAGAAGATTACATAACGAATACACTTAAATAGATTTGTTAAAATGTTTGCAATACAATGTATTCACTACATATAAGCCCTCTGGCAGTTATATTTTAATGAAGACTGTAAAATACCGTTAACTATGTTGGCATTTTACTTACACGTTTGCCACGTCGACCTGGCTTTCCATTCTTACCAGGAAGACCATAATCTCCCTGCACAAAAATAAATAGTTTTTTTTCACGTAACGTGTCACGCATGAAGCTAGTTACTAAACGAGCTTCGCGCAGTCGAATGTAGCGAATTTCGGTTCAGATATATTTCTGAAGAGCTATAAGTTAGTTGAGCTAATTTTTCGTCATTTTTTTACAGGATTTGTTACGGTTGACGACACGAAGCTTGCTTGGGAACCCGCTTTATACGGTGCAATGTAGTTAAAACAGTACAGTAATTGGTCCAGTAATTCTTAACGTCTTTTCCTCATTTCCCTTTTCTGCTCAGACTAAATTTTATTTTTCCAACATTCAAAAATCTAATCTTTTCTCTAGTTCTGCCATACTCAATATAAAACAGTGATATTTTCTAACCAGCTCAGCTAATTACCCAACCGCTACCCTGTCCTAATGTGGGTAATTACCAATAGGTTAAGTACCACTGAATTAGCCTATATCTAATTCCACATATTAAAACACTAACGCTATAAATAATCTTTCTGTAGTATTGTTGAGAGCAGCGTGTAATCGATTCCTCAATTCCTAAATCTTTTTTTTACAAAATATCACGGAAAAACATGTTTGGCTGCACAGTGATCAAACATAACTAAGACATTGCTGTTACAATTGACAATTTGGCAAACCAGAACCACTTGCAAAAACAAACAATCAGTTCTAGAGTTTATGGGTTCTCTCCAATTCCTCTCTTTCTCAGGTTTTCCCCTTATTTGAAATTCAAATCTATCTGCAACCGTTGGGCAAAAGCATCATATCTTCTAAGGTATTTAGCACAGGAAGCTCGTTGCAACGCATCGCAGATAAGAATTATCAAGTAGCACTTCCCATCAACCTTTTCACGCTTCTTAAACCGATATAACCTTTGACCTCTCGTGTCTCGACTGTGATCAAGTACTTGGCTCAAGCATCTGTCGTTGGCGACGGCTTTTTCTCTGACCCTTATGTTATGCCTACAGGGTAAATGCGAGTTTACCAGCTTATTGTGTGAGTGACGTCATTGCAACATTGACGTGTGACGTCATAGCAACATTAATGTGTGACGTCATGATTTTTGCCAAAGTTTTGAAATCAATGTTTTTTGTGGCATACGGATAACTCACAACTGGGAAAATTTCTCTTGCTGTTTCGGTTCGGGTTTGTGGCTATACCAGGGTCATGTGTATGAATGTATATTGGCATATCGTCTCTTCCGAAAAACAAGGTACTTCATTTTTAATGTTTAAACATGTATTCTAAACAATGGTCTATAACTTTATTTGCAATTTTTAGGGTATCCCAGGACCTAGTTTAAGACCCCAAAATTGTGACATCAGAAGGAAAAACAAATTGCGCTACCGTAGGCTCTGCAGGAAAATGTATGAAAATATCAGAAGACCCACAAGAAACCATTTCTTACAGGTGTTACAGAAAGGCGACCAACTTTATACGTCAACGCAATAAATGTTTATCGCAAGTTTGTCTAACTGCACTATAACATATTGGTCCCGAAGTTTTTGATTGGTATTTCTGTTACGGATTTCTATTGTTGCGCTCATATTAAACCCTGTGTTCTAATTAGTGTTTCATTTCGAACCTTGTGCGCATGGCGCAATACCAGATACCAAGCATTTCAATTCGGTTCCGCAGGCACAGTAATCCTTAATCTTGTGTTGGGCCTTGCTATGTTAATTGTCAATAGTTCATTAATATAAGAATGTACGTGTTAAGTTCATTCATTCTTTTTTACTTGTGTTCGTTTACAATATAAATCTTGAAGAATACAACAATTTCAACACGAACAATACACTCATAGTGCGATGCACACTTTGCCCATAGCATTGCAGAGCATTTTTACCAAACACATACATTTACTATTAAAAAACTTTAACCCGTACAGGTTTAAAATAGTTGAGGGTTAGGTTCATTAAATTACAACTCCATTTAGCTGCATTTCTGTAGAAAGAGCAAAAACGTACCATAAAACCTTTTAGCCCTTTCCGACCCTGAAAGCCTCCCTTTCCTTGTGGACCCTAAACAACAAAGAATTAGAAAACTTGTTCTAAGAAAACAGAACAAATCGAAAACGGGCAAGGGTTGTGTTGTCAACATTTCCAAAGCACTCGTCAGACCCTTAACTGAACGACTTCCTTGTCGATGGGAGTTAAGCGTTGCTACATTATGTTTGCTATGATGACACAAAGTACTTGTACAGACCCTGTTGTGCTCTGGGGACAAAGTCTGAATGTTAAAGGGTTTTGTCTACTATCCAATGTTTCTTAAACTATTTTCGATGCGAGGCCTTTGAAAAAGTTGGTCGGACTTTCGACGCACCAGCGACAAGAATCTAATGGAGGCGCTTGTTATCAAAGTTGTATTTATTGATACAAAAAATGTGACTGCGAAACGGAATTATTGTGCCACGCCCCTGAAAAATTAAAACGACGCACCAGGACATAGCGACGCACAGTTTCACAAACATGTGTTTAAACGAATACTTTGACTTGTACCACTGATGAGGTGATTTTGTTTGATGAATATTAACTTTAACCAATGTGCTGAGCAGTTTTGAATTGTTTTCATCTCAGATAAAACAAAAGCAAAACTGTCTTTTAATTTAGTAATTTGTAACCGGTTTCAAAATGCGACATAAGATACCTGTTCTCCTCTTGGACCAGGTGGCCCAAGTGGTCCTGGAGGTCCCGGTGGTCCTGGTGGTCCGGTTGGCCCACGGACGCCTTGTCGACCGCGTCGTCCTCTGTCGCCCTGAAGAATATGGAATTGTTTATATTATTCAATAGGAACAAATTGAGTCATGATTGGAGTTTTACATTTTGATAACTGGACTAAAGTTGTAACTTCGCTAAATTACATTGGCGAAATAACATGATCTTATTTTCCGGCTGATAAGACTGCTCTTGAAAAAAATATAAAATCAAAATGCACAGAGCGACAATTCCAAATCTAGCATTTATTTCAGCAAAGATAAAAACTAGATCGTAGCAGGGGCTTAACTAACGATTTTTTGTGTCTAAATACGTTTGGTTATTTTTGAGGATCCCAAATATGAATCACAGTCCGCCAGGCCTGCAAGAGGCGCTACAGCAAATCACAGCCTTCCAAGCATTTCCATTCATCAAAACAAGGGGTGATAAAATCTTGCCTGCGGTGGGATTCGAACCCACGACAGGAGCCTATCCGGGCCTGGTGCTCTCCCAAACAACTTTGTTCCTGCTAAAATTCGGATCACAAAAGTTTTATTCTGCTTCATACCTGATCTCCCTTGAAGCCAGGATTTCCTGGGTGACCTCTAACAGCTCGCTTGCCCTGCGAGGAAAACAGAAGACATGAGCGAAACTTGTTCAAATCGAGTTAGTTTAAAGAAATAGTCGCAACAACTTAACTACATTAAAACATTATCGCACATCTGACGCAGTCATGCGTGTTTTTCTCCCAAAACTAAATATTCAACGAACAGAATGCTGAAAAAAAAAAAACGAAGTTTGACGGTAGGGGGGCAGAAAATCGTTTAGTTCCAATGACGTGGAGGAATTTTTTTGCTGAAGGGCGTCAAGTGACTAACGACCGCTTCCAGTTTGATGCCGGTACTGATAGCCGATCTATGTGGGTGTATCAAGTTTCACTTTGCATGCAAGCGGAGACATTAGGCTGTAAATTGACCGTGCAGCTGATGCGGCCGGCAAGATACGATGGACAGGCCAAAAATGTGGTCTTGTGGCTAATACTGTGATATGCTGTTGTTTGTTTGGTTTTTTAATTTATCGGTGAGCGTAACAATGCCTGAATGCGTTGCGCATGTGTAGAGTTGACTGCCCGACTCCATATTGCGTAATGAGTCGTAGTCGAGCTGCCCAACACCTGTGATGAGGTTCGAACTCATAACCCTGTTCTATCCCGGGCTGAAGTCATCATCAAAACTTGGTTTAAATGTAAACAAACATTATCCACGTGCAACGAACCACGCCTCCGGGTTCTCCGCGCCTTCCTTTGAATCCCCGCAATCCCTTGCTTCCCCGCAATCCCGGCTTTCCGCGTTTTCCTGCATTTCCCTTTCGACCCTGCGAACAATGCAATTATTGTGTCAGCAAGTCGATTTACGATCAAGAAACACAAAACAGATGCAACTAAATATTTCAGCATCGCATGGCAGATGTGAATCTGTCTGAAACCTCTTCAAATATTTGCACGAATCCGCAATGTTTTAATTTGCTACAGTTTGTGGCTTTCGTGTTCAATCTTGCGTTAATGTCTTGATCTGCGCAATGGCGTGTTAGTCTCTGCCTAGAAATAAATGTTTCACTTGGATTTTGGCACAAATTTCCGGACAAAGATAAAATCATGTGCCTTTATTTATCATTACATTAAAGTGCTAAGGATGCATGGTAAGATTTTCAATCGTTTAAAATAGGCGGGCAACTTTATTGGATAATTAGTGAACGACGTGTTTTGCACATAAAAATGCTTGTTGGAAAGCAGATAGAGCCGAAGTTTTTTAATTGTGCGTAAAAATGCCATGGTGCGTCGTAGTTTTCCAAGGGCGCCGCACAGTAAATTCGTTTCGTAGTTTTTTGTTTTTCTATCAATAACTACAATTATGATAATAACCGCCTTTAATAAATTCTGATAGTCGAAAGTCCAACCAACTTTCCAAAGACGTCGAAAAGGTTTGATAAGCACTGTGCTGTAGCTTTGCATGCATGAACCCAGCTAAACTTAAAAACACGTATTCCCTTACTGCTCACCAAATGTATATCGCGTGTAACACACACAACCTACCAACATTTTTTAAAGCGGTTTGTCAGCCAAACGTCAAAACATGACACGCTTCCCGTCCAATTGTGCGTCATTCAAAATAAGATGTTTGTTGTTGCTGTCACGTGCGGTCAGACACGGGTGATTGCGCACGGATTTTCGGCATGACTTGCCACCGTGGTTTTCGAACTATGCGTCGCGACGCCCTGGTGCGACGTTTTAATTTTCCAAGGGCGTCGCACAATAATTCCGTTTCGTAGCTTTTTGTTTTTGCCTCAATAAATGCAGCTTTGGTAATAATCGTATTTATTAATTTCTTATCGCTGGTGCGTCGAAATTCCAACCAATTTTTCCAAAGGCGTCGCAAAAGTTTGTGGAACAATGACGTATTACAGGGGTGTCAATAAAGTGTGAAATAAACTAGTTCAGAGGGTTGAATCACATCTTCGTTGCATTTGAATCACTACGGTAATGTTTTTTGCTGACCTTAAAACTGCGCTATAAGTTTGAGAAACGCTGACATACGAAGTACCACGGCCAGAATAGTTAAATAACAGTTTGATTTTGCGTACTGTTAAAGTCTAACATTTAGGAGATATTGTCCCAAATTCAACTATGACACTTTACTGGTAAATGCTTGACAAGAAGAACCTTGGACAATAAACAGAGTTGCCTAATTCCAAGCTAGTTTAAACAATCAAAAATTGCAAAGTTTAAATCAATTCTTTACCGTTTGTCCTTTTTGTCCCTTGGCGCCTTTCTGACCTCGCCGGCCCTGCAAAAAAATGGAGCAAAAATTGGAAAAAGTAGTCGCAAAAAGTAAAAGCCCACAATAAAAGTAAACGAAATGCGAACTTGATATAGGCCAGACCCAACCACGACTTAATATCTCAGTAAATACGCTGAAAAATACATTGAAATACGTTTCAGTCATTGTGGCGTAAAATGTCCAGAAACATTGATTTCATAGTTTCTTGTATTGTAGCTCTTCAAACATTGGGTTTTATCGTATGCTGCTCTAGCGTGAGGTTAGTTTGGTCATTACCTTGTATTTTACAAACGTACCAAAACCTGAACTAATGTTTGTAATTCCAGCAGTTTATCATAAAGTTAAATAACATTGGTTATTCAGATTACCTCTCAGTGCAACAAAATAAAAAAACGTGTCGATCCCTCATTGAACCAGTCCCATGTATTGCAACGCAAGCTAATTCAAACATTTAAAACGTGCCACAGCGCCCCCATTATGACTGCACAGTCACCGAGATAAGATCATCTCTCGTCACGTCACAGTCTTTGGTCTGACTTCCCAGATAACCATTCACATTTCAGGGGATTAAACTTGTCAATAAGGACCCTCGCGGCTTCCAAGTGTTTATTCGGGTCAGCTCAGTGGCACTTTCACCATGACAAGAGCTATTATGAATGTTTGCTTTTGCTCATGGCTTTGAAAAGAGGTATTCCGTGGACATGGTTACGCGGTTCAATTGACCGCGTTTTGTGGGTCTTGCTAAGCCCGCATATTTCACTTGCATCGTGTTTTGTCATTTCGACAAAAGCACATTAATTTTGGCTTCGGTTCTCAGATCAAAAAACGAAATTTGTGGCTTGCATGCAATTGTTGATAATGAGCTTTAACTATGATTTTTCTTTTTGTGCTCAAACGAAGTGGTCATTTCATCTTTGTTCTAATATTTTACAGATAAAATCAGCTAAGCCCCTAAATACTGTATTAATTCCTGCCCCTCGTGCATCATTTTATGCCCACTATCCACAAAGATCGCGTTTTTTGTTTGTGTAAAACTATCAATTACCCTTCTACTGTATTGCTACCCGATCAGTGGAAAAATGGCTAGCCGAAAGTTCTAAGAGGGGAATGTTTTATGGATTTTAGCGATTTAAAATATTTTGTTCGAGACACCACTCCTCGAATCAGAAAAAACAGGGTGTCGATACAATAGAAACATAACCTGCAAACATGAAATTCAACAAGACGTTTCCAACTTGCCCACCATTTTAAATAGACATTGGAGAGCTTTTCGACATTTTTTTAAACGATTGCTTAACTTTCAAATACATAAAGAAATAAATANTACCAGCCAAATTTTTTTGGGCGCCCGTAATGTTGTCCAATTTATGCCTACATTACTAGGCTAAGTAGGTACCCTACACCTGCTACACCTAAAGCTCATCGGAAATTGTGTTGTGGTTTTGGATTTCGAAAAAGATTTAAAGTGAGCCTTTACTGCGACAATTGTAAAATACTTTACTATGTGGTGCAACTCACAAATTTGTGTAAAAAAATGCTTCAACTTTTAAAATTACAAATGTTTTCAAGGTCATCTGAAAAACAATAAGCCATTCTGTTGAATTTAAAATGTTTGAAAATCAAGTCTGTAAGGATAAAGGCACGTTTAAGTTGATCTTTAACTTCGCTGTTACTGCAATTTGTAATCCTAAAAATCGTGTGGTTTTCGAACCGGCAAACCATATTTAAAACATAGTGATACATTTTTAAAGCTAACAAAATGAAAACTCACCTTTGAGCCGTTTTTTCCTTTAAATCCCTCCAAACCAGCAAGTCCTTGAAGTCCCTTGAAATTCAAACCGTATGTTATGGCTGCAAAATTTATTATCATATCAGATTACACTTTCGTGCGGTCCCTCGACATGCGCAAATTGCTTGGTAATGCGGTAAATGCTTCGCAACTTTACGTCATTTTTATGAGCTAAACATGAGTCAGCAAGTTTACCTGCACTCCCGGATGTCCAGGTGGGCCCTGGTTTCCGACTAGGCCCTGTAAAATATTGTCAGTTTAACCAATCTGCAAAACTTGTTGTAAAAAAACTCATGAGACCTTGCCGACCTACAAGGATTTGTTATGAGATAAATTAAACCGGATTTTGCAGTTTTGAAAACTTGTTTGTTAACATGAAATTGTATCAAAAAATACATTGATGATGACAACAGCGATTGTCGAAACGTTTGCATTACAATGTATTCACAATATAAATGCTCTCTAGCAGTTTTTTATTAATAAGCTACTTTTGATTTCCGTGTCTTGTGTACCTAACCTAGCTAAAGTTTTAACCACATCGAAAATCCCGCGGCTTGGCAAATTGCAAACCTGATACCAGCGTTAATCCAAACAACACCTGATACTGGTCGCCACAAATAAACGTTTAAGATGAGCTTAAACCACAAATTACGAAGTCAACCCGCGCATCCACGAATTTCACCAAAATCCGGAAATCCAAACAAACCATGGTTGATATTGTTTAAAAGCAATTACCTACCATTTACCATTGGGCGTTTTAAAACGCGGGTGGCGCGCTAATATGTAAATTAATAACACAGGTTGGATTAAGGTTTGTGTTGATCCGAACAGAAATGTTCACACCACGCAAGTAAATACAAAACAACCGCTATTATGGAAAAGTACCTTCGAAAAGTGTTTTTTATTATCTGTAACAAAGTGTGTTTTTAATAAACCGTCAACACCAAAGTAAGTTTTGCTATATTACACATGGACAATTATATGGTGTAAGTTGCTGCCAAGAATTACATCGAAAAATTCATAATCCTCTGGCAGTTACACAAGCGTTAGCTTCGACGCCTATCCATGTCGTCTTCAACACTGTATAAGCTCGAGCGTCCCATCCGGGGCACAACTAAGTTTTTTCGACATAGTTAACGCTTGTGTAACTGCCAATTATTACGTATATCGCAAATTTTATGACGTAACAATCCTTGCTTACCAGTAATCCCTTGGGTCCAGCGTTCCCTTTTGGTCCATTGTCCCCTGGATAGCCCTTAAAAGATAAACAAGTTATGTTGACCGAATATTATTCACTGCTGCATATTGTACAGAAACGCACAAACTACAAACTAGAACTTGCATTTGTCCTGTACATAAAAAGCGTTAAAAAAGAGTGGCCCACAAGACAGAATTTATAAACAACTTCGTTGGTATAATAGATTAAGAAATCGTACAATATTATCTAAAAGCACGAGGCAGCTGTAAACCTACGCTACAGTAACAACATCAAGCAGGAATGCTGAACAAAGAATAATCAGGTATTCTAAAATATCAAAGATTAATTCTTTTAGGATCTTGAACGTTGTGCAACAGATTCGGATATCGGAAGAGTTATAAACGGTAGACATGTGCACAGCCTTAAAACGCGGAAAGTGTGGCAAAGATTACTTTACTTTTGCCCCGGCAGGTCCGCGTTTCCCCTCTCCGCCTTTTGATCCCTGGCAAAAAAAACACATAACGTTTTATAAAGTATAGTTTACTTTGGTAGTTGTAAACTCCATTGGTATGTTTTTTCACAAGTAAGAATAGTAGATAACGTAATAACGTTTTATGTAGTAGCTGTTCACTTTATATTCACTTTGGGAGATGTGAATTTCCAAGTCTTCAAGGTAAAATTGCGTAACAACATGCGATTATCCCGAGAAGTACGCTGACGATACCATCAAACACGTTGTTTTTCTGACAATTGTTTATTTGCTATCACATATTTTTGCAACACAGGTGCATATCTATGTAATACATTCGAATTTTATATGAGGAATACTTGGTGGTTTATTTTTAAGTTGTGTTACAAACTGGTTTAAACTGTTTTAAGTTCGTCCTTATCTGGTTGGTACGCATTTTAAAAAAAAACAAAAATGTTTTAAGTTCAATTAAAACATACCGAAAAAAGGGTTCAACTTTTGGTATGCAAGTCATTTACCCTTAGCTCTTAATAAAAAAGGCAATGAAGTTAAAACTAAAAAATAACCTATCCATGATTGTAGTTTTAAGGAAACATAAAAGTGCCAGCCATTTTGTCTGCTTTAGCTTAAAAACAGAGAAAAAGCGCATAAGAATAGAGACAAAACATTAGAGGAGCGTTACTTTGAAAAACAAGTATGGCGTTATAGGCCTTTCCGTCGTAATGTTTATTGCTGGTTTTGTTTCTAGTTCATGCATTTCACCCTGTGGCACCGGATTAAGACAAAATACCTTTTTTCCTTTTTCCCCTTGGTCGCCTTTAGCTCCTAGAGGCCCTGGTGGTCCCTGAAAATCAAAACACATAGCGACGTTGAGTGGAATCACTCAAGTGTTGAATACACAGTTCCAGATGCATAGTGACAAAACAATGTGCCACGCTGGCTCTTTAAATGTTTCGAGAATTAATTAAATAGATACGTAGTTCAAAATTCTTAAAGTTCGTGTAAAAAATGTCAACCAATACGGTAGAATGAAACATCTTTTAGACTAGCGTTTTCAAAAGGTGTTCAAATAGTCAAAAATGAAACAAACAAACACAAGTCAAACATTGTTTACCGTCTCGCCCTCTGCTCCGTGTTCACTGTCCGGTCCAGGAAATCCAACAGGTCCCTGTCAAAAAACAACAACACAGGGTTAAATGCGCGCCCATGCGGAACGAAGACCAGGATCCGACAAGATTGGGTTTCGACATTTCATTGAATTATTTGAAGTGTCGGGAAAATAATGGTGCAAACTTGTTTTTGTGAAAACATGATCTATGAATAGCATTGAGAGGTACACGATTCACGGCTTTAAATAGTTTCAATAAGAAGATAAAAGCCAGTTCTTGTGTGTTAAATATTTTCTACGTTTCGATAAACTCTGTTGTCGTCATCAGGCGACAGGTAACTTTGCGCCGCTTTTCCGAGTCATTCCTGATGATGACAACAGCGTTTGTCGAAAAAAGTTTTACACAAAAGTACTGGCTTGTATCCTCCTTTTGAGAGAAAAACTTTTTAGTATTACAACTGCCAAAGGTTTGGTTAACTCTAAGTTCATGTCACTGCAACGCTTAGAGGGACAAAGACTCTATTCCATACAAATATTTGTCTGTGATTGTCTGAAAAGAGCCTCTTTAATTACGGTGTAACTGCAGCGCGTTGTTCCACAAATTATGCCCATAACGTTTTATGTTATACTTTCAACATTACAAGCAGATTAGGGGTTGTGAGAGCTAGTAATAATGTCCAGCTTTAAAATCTGTAATGAAAGCGGGTTTCTTAGCAAGCATAGAGCAGTCAAGCATGTCGATATTACAGTTTGAAAAAAAACCCTCTTAAAATAGAATTGTAAAGTCTGATTAGGCTAGCCTGTTTTTAGGTAATTTCCAAATAGCGCCTTTAGCTGCTTAGGCGAATTTTGTAAATTTAACGCTTGGCCGCACTTAGCACAGTTTGAACCCGCTTTAACAGATTCAATAATAATTGTATGTATGCATGTTCCTCACTAAAAAACGCTCAAAACGTGTCTACAAATACCGGTAACCAAAATGAACGATAAACCGCAAAACGAGTCGACTAAAAAAAGGTAAGTTGTGGTATTTTCACCTCGGCGCCCAACGTTACCACAACATACTCGGAATTACTGGCGCATAGTGTGTAGGAAACACTGAATTGTAGTCATAACTTTGTCTGGAGTCACCTGTACTCCCTGAGGTCCCGGCTCGCCCCTTTCTCCCCGTATTCCTTTACGGCCGAGCCTTCCTGGAATTCCTCGATGTCCTATGGGCCCGCGTGGTCCTGGATAACCCTGTGTATAAATATATAGGTTGGCATTGTTACAGATAATATCAGAGGTGCACAATCTGCGGCCGCGGACATGTGTTATCAATCAAAAATAACTTGGATTTACTGGTTGGCGGTTAGTTAAATAAAGTATGAGACGCGACCGGCAATAGCGAAAGGTTGTGTATGCAGTAAAGTATTGCGATTCTTTTCATGTCAGTTGAATTGTTTTTTTAAGATAATCCACAGAATGATTTCCAAACGATCCCCTTGTTAAAACGTTTGCATTACAAAGTATCCACAATATATAAGCTTTTCGAGGGTTATTTACTAAAAAGTTTATGTATATCTCAGTGATATTACTGTTACGAAGAGCCATTATTGTGTACAACTATCATCGACCATGATAATGTGCTTGACAGGAAGGGAATGTTGTGGGAATAGAGGTCGGCATTATGAAGATAATGTTAGGTAAACAAGTCAGAATTGATAAAGCACCATCAATATCTCACTAATGGTTACAACAGTGATTGTTCAAACGTTTGCATTACAATGTATTCACTACATACAAGTTCTCTGGCAGATATGTTTTCAATAGAGATTATGTGTGTATGAGCCCTTAACTGATGTTACTATGAGACATATTTTGGCGCAACCATCATCCGTCATGATATTGTGTCTGATAAAAACGGTTCGTTATGATAAACTTTGAAGCCTGTTGATGTTTCCTTAACCCCTGGATTTGCAGAGATTACGAAATCACATTAGCTGATACGGCAAGATCAACTGCATTGAACCAATGCACTCGCACAGCGTTCCTTAGTCGGTTGTTTAAAATGTTTTGAAGAGTTAATTAACGGTCAAGGCTGGATGATGTGTTTCTTAATATTTGTTTTGACATTTTGTTGACATACACTTAACTCTTTTTGAGATGTGGTAATATGGTACAGTGAGTTACTTTGACACTTGGTTTGAGCAGACCTTGCCCAATAATCAATACACAGCTATGTATAGCTGGGGTGGTATTTTTTATGGTAAAAGGGTGAACCAGCAAACCATAAAAAATTTGAAAAGCAGTGTTCCAAACCTTAGTTTTATCTGCAAAAAAACGTTGGTTCCATCAATTCTGCTTGCAAAACTACTGGTAGATGCCTACACATCCAAACGATTCTCATGCAGTCAACTAAAAAATCTTGTTAATTTGATAAAACGACCGCTTTAATCCCTTTTATGAGGTTCCTACCATAGGGAATGTTTCAAAACAGAACGCAATAAGCAATATTTTGAACGCTTCGGTTGACTGCTTTAAGCTCGTCTGAAACCCATGAAACATACCCAGTTTGTTCACACTACAAGGTTTTACGGCTAATAAGTTACATGTTTATCCCATGCCANATGCCTACACATCCAAACGATTCTCATGCAGTCAACTAAAAAATCTTGTTAATTTGATAAAACGACCGCTTTAATCCCTTTTATGAGGTTCCTACCATAGGGAATGTTTCAAAACAGAACGCAATAAGCAATATTTTGAACGCTTCGGTTGACTGCTTTAAGCTCGTCTGAAACCCATGAAACATACCCAGTTTGTTCACACTACAAGGTTTTACGGCTAATAAGTTACATGTTTATCCCATGCCAGATCGTGTGAGTGACAACAAGTAATCCGACGACGTCAACACCTCCCAACCTTTCCATGGCAATTTCAACTTTAATCCCCTATCAGGTTTTCACCCTACAAAGCCCTCATTGTCTTCGCGACCCCGGGGTCAAGGAGTGGCCCCAAGCTCACGCCAGACCTTAAAGGGAAACCGAATTTGGATATTTTTTAGTCACTGGAACGATTGTGTTTTTTGAGGCCTTCCTAACAAGCAACACAATAAAGTGATGGTGAGCATATGGAATGACCTTT
>QXVZ01002825.1:6886-22114 GCA_008931825.1 Phallusia fumigata
TAGTCGCCACTATATTTACAGCAACGCGATGTCCAGGAATAATCACGCGTTTTAAGTGGGATTACTTTGTTACGCTAGGCGAAGTTTTGTTTGATCAAGGCAGTGGAATATTTACTGCGCAGTGATTCGGGAGACAGCCTATCTGACTTCTGAAAAGTTGTTTTCCTTTCACATGGAAGAATTACCAACGCGAGGAGTTCGAATTCACTGAGCGCTTTCACACGAAGTCATACCTGTCAATATTTGATTGTCATGTGCGACAGCAATATATTGTATTTGAGACCATTATCGAGTTTCCTACTGTTTCGCATCACCGTGGCGAATATCATCAAACTCTCACCAACAACAAATCGAAATCCTCCTGAACTTGGAAATAAGTAGACCTAGTTTGACATTTCTCCAATGTACTTTTGTGGTGGAGCGCGATTGTTTCATTTAGCCTAATATTAGCTGTCAATCACGCTCTATCCATTCAAGGGCCCTATAAAGGCGCCACGTTACACGAGCAACGGCCGTGACCACGCGAAGAAGTTGCACCCACCACTGGCAGCCAAAATGACAGGACAGAATGACTCGTTAAAATATTGACCACTATTTTATTCTATTACTTCTTCCGGTAAATCATCATAATGTTTTGAAAGCTAAGCTCCCAGTGTGTTTTGCACTAAAATTGTGGCGAACCCAAACTTTACTCTATCCCAACGCTATTGGACCTGATTGGTAGATGTTAAAAGGCGTATTAACCGCCAGTGGTTGGACGGTCTGGTGCAAACAGGCTTGACGTCATACCAACAGGATTTTGTTACGGTTTGCCCTTTACCCACGTGACCGCATGCAATGCGACAGGCCGCGATAAGCGACAAAAAATAGCTGACGTCAATCGGCGCTTGCGAGGTTTACGTTTATTTTATGTGGCACGGATTTAGGGTTTGATGGGTTCAGGGTTGCTCATTCACTCTGAGTCAGGTATGACGCGATTTGCATCGTCGACTGAGCATAATTCTAAACAGGAAATTCGAACTTTCCCAACACACAGCCTGGGGTTTGCCGTTGTAAGATTACACCGACTCAGGGGCAGATCGTCCATTCGACTAAGCCGCAAAGGAAATGCCAGGTCAATTTTCGTGTGTCTGCATTGTTTTTGTACGTAGGTTCACTAAGTTCGCGACAAAACTTGTCGCAAAGAGATCGCTTTTTGGTGATTTGACGTCACATAAGCATTGGTAAGTACAAAATCCGAAAATAAGCGCGATGTGAACTTAAGGAACGTCCTGTTCACGGTGTGAGTCAAATACTCCACAGGAGTAAAATAGAACAAAACAGCTGAAGGCAAAACTGGATTTAGATGAACTGGATCTCTTTTATGACGACCTGTAAGGTCTGTAAGGTCTCATCAGTGCAGCTGGTGACAGGACATTGGCCGTTTAGGCTAGTGTTGCCAAATTCTGTTTAATATCTCCACCATGCGTTGCTGGGGAAAAATTTACCTCAAGCAAATCTAAACAACTGCTGTTTCTGATTTAAACTACTGCATTTTAGTCACGTGGATACTAAACACAAGTACCTGAAGCAATATAACAAGTTTCAAACTTGCTGTCAAGCACGTAATTACCTTGCGGTCAAAGCCGTGTGCTGAACCCAACAGCTATTTTAAACCTGTCAAGCCAAACATGTCCCAACCGCCGTAATCCACTATCGGTATTTAAATCCTACATTAAAAGGCTAACGGCGGCGCGTATTGCTAAGTAAGCAAACATTCCGCACCTCAATTGCCGACAATTAATCAAGACACCTAAGTGACGTTTATCACATGACGTCACGAATGTCACTGCTGTCGGCTCCATGGTGGTTTCGAGGTAAAGTCGATTGTTGATGTCAGCAGAAATTTCAAGTTTGTCTGCTTAGCATGTGTTTGCATGAGAACCAACGGGAATACGGAGGAATGGTTTAAGTTTGTGATGATTTCACAGGCAAGTTCACAACATTTCAAAACGAGTAAATAGTTTACACGAGCTGCTAATGTCGTACATTAGGACAAAAAGGGGACTTTGTTGCACCCTTCAGAATTTGGAAGCGTAAAAATGTAGTCATGTGTGTGTAATAAATTAGCACATTTATTTTTTGTGTTTTTTAAATTCTTTGGCGCTACTGCATATGTGGGCAATAACTTAAGATAGTTCATCTGGTAAAAGTAGTTTATGCTATGCCTAGCAGCAACAGCTTATACATATGCGTTTCACAAAAAAGCTATCTAATAATCCCACACTACTTGGTGAATTTAACGCACAGTCAGGGCGGGATTGTCGGGTTTTCTACAAAATATTTGTGTCTTGCCTGTCAAAATTTAATGAAACCACGCAAGTTGTTTATGGACGCACACATTCTGCCGCGTGGCAAAACTTACACACACGAAGGCGTGAAATTCGAAGTAAATCGACCACAGGTGCATTGGATGCTTCGTAATGAACATGTCTTGTTAGCAAAGCATTCCTGTGGCAATCAGACCTTGCAATTAATTCTGGCGTTGCGAAACGTGTTGGACACCGATCGAATAAGCAATTAGATGGTAATTCCACAACTTTGCGAATTAATAGAAATCACATCACAATTCCAGTGATATAGAAATCGAATTGAATTTCTTTTCTCTATCGGATTACCTACGAAAAACCCTTACACATAAGTCGGCGAGAAACATGACACAACATGTTTACTTCCGGCAAGTCGGCACAACACATAATTTTACCTAGTAAATCGCTAACAGCAGAATCTGTGCACAGTCCAATAAAAAATAGGGAACTTTTTGTATACAGCAGGGTAAAGTTACCTTCGAAGGTAAACTAGTTAGGTACGCCAAGAATAAAGCGTACGAGGAATTCTGGCGCCGATTTGTCGCTGCCTCCCGCGTATTACCGCGCGGTTTTAGCCGCGTTCTACAAGCGAAACATCGCTCGGACACTCAGAAGTTTGGGTGCGCATCAAAGGTGTGGCAATGTTCAAATGTATTTCTCCCGCCATGTTCGAATCGTCATCGAACAGATTTAAAAGCAAATTCTAGTAAGCGACTACTAAACGGTGAGCGGTTGACCTTTAGCGATGAAGCAACCTGGGCAATTCGATCTGGCGTTCAAAACGACTGACAGTCTTATTTACCTTCACAGAACATCGATTGGTTCAGTTTCTTTCCATGCGTAAAAACCAATTTGCCGTCGAAAGTACCTCAGTATTTTTTGCCAAGAAGTGTTTCCAAATCCCGTTAGAGAGCTAAGTGGCGAATTTGAAAGGCACTTTTTGAGACCGTAGCCAACTAAAGATTAATCTCTGGCCGACGTGGCGACTTTCTCGAGAGCGCCCTTTCATATTTTTAAAATGTTTGGAGCAAAGTAAAAATTGTGCGACGAAACATTGCAAGGTATGCGCTTAGGTTATTCAATCCAGTAATACCCAAGGTATTTTAAAACTTAACCAGGTCTCAGAAGCCGCAAGTTGCAGTAGATAGTTCTGGAGCACAAGGCCTAATAAAGATTTCCTGGCTATATTCTGTTAAGTTCCAAAACATGCACATAAATATAGGTAGGCTAATAATGGCGTTTGTCAAGTGATTACAACACAGACATGAGTATACACAGCTACACACCATACAAAACAAAAGCAAAACCGGTTTCAACTACCCAACACAAAAGATCGATGGAATTGGCCCCTTTACGCCGCGCAACCAAACACTTTTCACGTGCCGGTTTTGCGTCAAACTGACTTGAGGCGAAGAACTATTTCACTTTACAGAAACGACGGCGGTCAGCCTCCTGTCCAACTCCATCAGTTTCAATGCACCCCAATACAAATCAAGCAAATCATCAACATCCATAACACGGAAAGGTGAGGGAGGCCAAAAGGCTCTTTGTGCCTTTAGCTTTTTGCGCACCAACCACCAAAACGACTTGCGATGGCCGCTATAGTCGCCATGTAATGAACGGCTGGCACTTGATTGTATTGGCAACAAAGCGTTTAGCGATAGTCAAAACAACCGAGCTTTCATTGAGGCCGTGTGGTCTGCGCCATATTGAATGAGACAGTTTGGCTCTCGAAGACTGTTGCCACCGCAAATGCAAATATTTATTAACTTGCATCCGTGTTTAAACATTGTTGGGTGCTCCTTTGCACAAATACCGGATTTGGTATGCATGTTGTGGAAAAAACGTATCTTACTTGGTGCTGAATATGTGCAGTGTGTTTTATTCATGTTAAACAGTTTGCTTCGGGCAATTACAACGAAATGTGTATAATTTTGACTTCAAAAACTATGATGCGTAAACAGTGCATTGCTGGAGCAATTACTAACAATTTAGCCCTGAAAGCATCGCCCAACAGGCCTTCACGCACTAGTTCTAGAAACGGGTTTCGAATGCGCACAAGTGGCTGGCGGACGAGCAGGCTCTTATCTCAGCAAGTTCAGGCTAACCAGTGTCGCAATTAAGTTAAGTGCCCGAAAATTTGTTTCGAGTTGTCGCCGACCTTCGCTTGCTGGAACTGTCGGTCAGTTCAGAGTGGCGTAAGCGCGATATCATGTGTTCCAAAATCTCGCCGAAACGACTCTTGATCGATGCGGTTTCGGTTTGCCTTTCGCGAATTTTGCCCGGAATTCGTGCTCCGTACCTGCGGTGGCGCTTAAAAGCAACTTATCAGACTTTGTTTATTCGTACTTTTTGGTAAATTTAAGCCCATTGCGTCGAAGTCGATGCTAACGACGACTATTGAAAACCCAAATAGCATTTAAATTGCCACCAAATTGCGTGTAATGTTTGTAATGTTGATAAATGAACTGCAATTCTCCGTTTTTCCCGGGTCATGTACAACTTACACATCTAATAAACAAGCAACGACAGAACAAAGACATCATTTGAAAGCAAAATATCCCGAATAGCCGCTTTAGTGGTCAGTGTAAAAGTGATTTAAAGCGCCGAGCCCAAAGAGTGCCTGCTGGCGGCTTTGAGTTTCTAACGGGTCGCGGATTAATCAATCAAGGCGCGACTAGAAGTTTTACGACGCCTCGCATGTCAAGTTAAACAAAAAGGGCATTCCAAAATCAGCAGCGCAGTGGATTTTACAATCCAACCACAAATTATGTTTTTATTTTTTAAATTCAAACTCACGATATAAAGTAGATCCAAATATAATGTCTTTGTTACAACTTTTTCAGCACCTTGCTCCACCCACCTGTTTTCCCAACACCGCCAACTCCAAGCACCACAACCCGGACGGATCGGGGTGCGGCTCCAGCAGTTGCTGATTGGCTCCGCCGGATAACGTGAGGCCTGGGAATGCTCGCCAACGCCGAGCTCATTGAGATAGCGCGACCACGGGCGTTGTTCATGATTCTTGAAGGTCTTGGTGATCTGCAGTGTGGTACTTTTTTTGGTTTGCTTGTCAGCTATTCCTATGTGTGTTATCACTCCAGTAAAGACTTGCAAGCAAGTGCTGTTACTCCAGTAAAACCACGCAGAGTTTTTGAGCAGTACACGTTTTACGCTGCAGACAAAAGAAAACGGTATTTCTCCAAAAATATTTTCGAAAGTAATCTTACATTTATCGCTGTGTTTAATTGCACTTTCTACCTACTGCTGCAAACGTGCAATGATATTTTGAACATAACCTTTCGGAAAAACAGAACAACACCAACCGAACGCAAGCACACAAAGCTTATATGAGCCTTCAGCGAGCGGGATGGCGAAAAATAATCAGACCACTTGCCTTTTTCCCTTAACGTCAGAGATTTTCTCTCGCTGATAGAGGGCCGTGAGCGGTGGCTTACCTGGTAGTTTACGTGTTAGTACAAGATCGACGAACACTTGTGCAGTGAGAAAATGTCACAGTTGCAGTTTGCCCTGAACTGACCAGAAGCGTTCGTGTTATCGCAGGTTAAATTCTTAGGCCACCGCAGTGTGGTTTCTAGAAAACACTTATCTTGTAACGATTTTTGAAATGAAAATTCTCCTCACGCGAAATGCATCCCAACATTATTTGATTCATAAAAAATGTGATACAATTCCAGTACAAATATGCAGCTTTAGAAGTCCAAAATTCGCGTTCATTTTTCACGCACAAAAGTTGTTGTGGTCCGGACACTGAACGTCGAGTGCCTGAGGGAGTTGTTGGTTGTCTGTGATATCCGGCATAACCACAACTACATTCCAGTCCTTCCCCTAATTCATCACATTCTTCGAATTGCTTGCTATATCTAATTGTGACAGTAAATCCAACTTAAATTTCAGGCATCGGAACCGAAAAGATTCAATTACCTAATTTAAAATTTTCCTCTTTGCCGGGATCTGTTGTTTGTCAGTTACGTCGATAACGTAAAATTTATTTTTTAGTGTCATTTAGTGCGTAAGGTAAACCAACGTTACCGAACAATTGACAGGGCAAGGCCTGCGTTAACAAAGGCATATGTTGACAAAGCACGTGTCGTTCGTGACAGTTTATTGCATTTGATCTGAGTAGAATCTACCACAAGATAGTCATTTTCAGATTATCGTATCTTGGGCGGGAAAGGTATTTCATTTGAAGAATTTATGTAACAATTGTTTTTCATGCCAAGACAGTCAATACCTTGTTTTTTGTTTGTTTAATAAAATTCAGAGTTGCAAAATCATTAACCATGCACGGAATTGTTTGAATTTACGTTGTGGTTATATTGCATTCACGCTTTGTAAAAAATAAATACAAAGTATTTACGAAAGCAGAATTTGCCCTGGTTGTATTAACTGCACAACCGAATGCCGCTCGATCTTAGAATATTTAAAATAATGCTTGACAATTACAAAGAGTTACTCCTTTTTGTTAACTGTGGTTTTTGGGGGCATTCAACAGAAAAGTATTTTAAAATCAACCACATAATTACCATCTAATACAAACTATTTTGTTTGCCATTAAGCAACCACCTTAAAGATGTTAAATTTAACCGTTGAAAAAACATTCCCATCGTGTCATGAGATTGAAAGGTTCTTTCGCCATGTTTTAATTTTATTTTTCTACGTGTTAACCTCCAACCTAAATCCAAACCCCCCTGAAGGTCAAATATGCGATGACATATCGTACGTGACTAAACAATTGTTGGATGGTGTTGGATTACAATCACGCACCCTCAAACCAACACACAAGTTTGCGAATTTCCAACAGCACAAAACTCGGTTAAAGAATTCCCCCCTTTGCCATTGGGACAGGTGGACGTTTGTCTGTCCGCGGAAGTCCACCACCCGGGCGCACAAACAGAGATTGATGACTGAGCGTGATAATTTCATCAACACGGCAAGTTGTGTTGTGCTTGTAGAATTCCTGTGGGGACACCACGGGCCTGATCTGGCCAACTTCCTCCCTGATAACCTGCAATATGATTTTGATGATACGCTGGGGCAACTCCAAATGAGACGAGACGGAAAACGCGCTGGTGGTTAACCCGGCATTAGGACGTGGAACGACAGGTGTTCAACCAGCCAACAGTTTTTACCGTGTTTCAGATTGTGCACAGACTATTAATGCGCTCATCGATGCTTTTTTGAAGGAGAATACCTGTAACAATCTGTTTCCTTGGCTTTTATCCAGTAAATTAACCCACAGAGGAAAAATGGGAAAAGTAATTAGTTAACAGGGACTAAAACGATATAAAGCACTTCGATCTATTAAAACGTCACATACATATAATTAAAATAAATTCCAAATATTTTCATGACGTCTTCCTGAAGGCTAAAGTGTTTTTGTTGTTTAGCTTTAGATTTGTTTACCGTTATCTGTCATTATTAAACTCAAGTCCTTTGTTTTTTCTGCACGTGAATCATTCCAATCAATCCAATTTGTTTTTCATGCGGCGCAAATGTCGCAAACAGCACGTGCTCAACGTCTCAAGCACATCTCAACGTGCATACTGCTTTAATTGCCACCGTCCAATCATGACGTTTCACACACGCACAAAGGGAATTTCTTTCTCCCAACGTTCGCGCAAGAATCGACCTGGCTTCAGCTGTGAGCTGTCACGGCGTGCAATTAATTGGTTGCAGAAATTGAGTTGCCAGTTTCAAAATCCAATTATTTTCCCCCTACGGGAAGGCTACCTGGCTAAAACCCATGTCTTCGTTAATCTTTGCAGATTGGGCTCATTTTAACTCCCGTGAGTAAGGGCAAGGGTGATGAAAATCCGAGATCCCGTCGGTAAAAACGGAAGCAACATCACAACTGTTTCGCAACAATATACAGCTGTGACGAACATGATTTAAGGTTTTGTTGACAAAAATCAATGCATCTATAGGGTTCAAACGGCAGAACACAATCTAGTAGTCTTAAGTCAAGTCAAGTCGTTTTGAAAATATGTTTGGTGACTTGAGTCAGACTCGACTGAAGGTTGTGATTTCAGAGTTCCCCTAACGCTGCCGCGAACCAATTCTGTCACCAGGTTTTTTTTGGAATGCGATTTCATACCTCATAAGAACAAATGTACGCAACTGGCCTTAAAAATATCTGAATAAATGTTTTCACAGAAGTATATATTCAATCATTCTACATGTTCCGACTGAACTAGGTTACCAAATCGCACATGATAACAGTTTAATTTTGAATTTAACGGCACACGATGCAGAAAAAGGAATACAGCAAACTCAAGTACGAGCACAAAATGCAAACAAAAAACCCGTGAGAAAGATCAAAGAACGTCATTATCGCTGATAGACAGGATAGTGTAAATTATTTATGTCCAAGCACATATTGTATATTGCTAGTAGTTGATAATGGGGCAAGATAATTTCGTGACTACATCTAAGGAATAGCGAACCTGGGTGTGAGCGTAACGAGTGAAATTTGCCTTATTTTTAAATTTGTAAACATGACATCACACTGTGTAAATAATACGAGTGCAACACAAAACAAAACAGACATTTTAACTTTGTGACGTCATACGTTTTTTTAATGTAATGTCACATGTCCTTCATTGAAAAGACTGCAGTGTAGGCAGGTTACGTTAATTATTCATGATACGAAACTTTATTTGAGTTGCTTCGCTGTTCAGTGCAGTTCAAGAAACTTTTCGAAAAGAAACTGTGCGGTATCAACTAGGAAACACCTTTTTTATTTTAGGGAGGAATGTAGGCAACTTTGCTGAGCGAACTCTGGGGAGGTAGCGCGTTTTGGAAATAGAATGTAAATGTCACAAATCAACGTGTGGGTCCAAAAGGCGGAAAACTCAAGAATATACTAATCAGCGTTCGCAAGTTCGATTTGTTGATCAATAGAATAGACAATGGACGGATGTCCTAATTGGGAAGCTGGATATTTAAGAATTACTTTGGAATATTTAGAACCATTGTACCCAAAATATATATCGGCTAGTTAGTAAGAAAACAGATGGCGTACGTCGTTTGAAGCCTTGGTTCGATTTTTTTAATTGACAAATTTCAACGCACAATTAAAATTTACAAAAAGAGCATTGATATAAAGAAACATATCCATGATTCCGGATGGCCGGGATCAACGGTGTCCCAAAATAGGAGAGTAAGCACATCATGCATCCGTTATACTGACTGTGTTGAACGTAAATATAAACGTTTTCAATTGCGCAGTGTATGGCTATACTAAATTTATTAGACATATGAAGCTTTCTGTGGTATAGTGTTCTGTAATTACTTGACCCATCCCTAATGCTACACTCTATATTACTTAGTTTGACGCGAAAGAAATTGGCAATTTTTGTTTCACGGCACATCATTATCCACATTTTGCCTCCGTCGAAGTAAGTGGTCAATACCGAAATTATCCAATTTTTAATCATGGACATGTTTGGAGTTGATTTCGGATTGTTGCGAAATTCGGCAGTGTACGAGAATTACCTGCAAGGTTTCCCACCCAAGCTTTGAAACGCGACTGGAGCGAAAGGTTAATTCCATAAATTGACTGTGAGTCACAAGGTAAATCGGTGTTTTGAAGTCGCTGACTCACACCGCCAAAACCGAGATATCATGCAACGTATACGGCAGGTTTCACAAGGGAATAAGTAGACTGCAGTTTGGTAAGACACGCCGTCTAACCATCTTTCAAGTTGCAATAGATAACCAAACCTTTGGGTAAGGCTTAGGGTTAAGTTTAGCTACAGTAATAGGTTTCTGAAATTACAAAGGTGTGAAAAAACGTAAGAACACTGAAAACATGTGAAAAATAATGAAAAAAACGTTTTTTTGACATAATACTGATAAATACGCAATATCGCANTTGGGTAAGGCTTAGGGTTTAGTTTAGCTACAGTAATAGGTTTCTGAAATTACAAAGGTGTGAAAAAACGTAAGAACACTGAAAACATGTGAAAAATAATGAAAAAAACGTTTTTTTGACATAATACGATAAATACGCAATATCGCACAGTTGTACACCATCTGACGTCACAGATTGGCAAAAAGACGTCAGACATTCGCGCGTGTAGGCTTCAAGTAAGCATGCTGTATTATTCGGTAGTAATTGCGATTCTAAAAGACGCGCGTACAACAAAATCAATTAAGCCATGCTAACATTACGAACTGAAATAACAGGGCATTTGCATGTTGCGTAACCCGAATCTCCCTGGCGCAAATCGAGGAAGTATTTTGGTGCGAGGTGTGTCACATGACCACGGAATGGTTATGTCATCGGTGGAAACTCGACAATGAACGAAAATTGCGTGTGCATCGAATGGGAGTCTGCAATAGAGGGAAACAGCCCGCGTTGAGTGCTAAGTTTCGTAATCGTATTTGGTCGGACAGTGACAGCACTTAACAAGGCCATGAGTGATGGAACGTGGCAAGGACGAAGCTGTTAGTGGGCTGCGGGTGGCGTTGATTTTGCCGGTGCAGAAATCGGGGCGTTCAGAATGCAAAATGTGGTTCTTTGCGGTGGAGAAACAGGGAAAGATGGAAGGATGCCAAGTGCATTTACCGCGCGCGTTTAACTTGACATATGCATTAGCCTGTTTCCGCATTGGCGAATCTGTTTTTTTGCTGAGTCTGAGTTTGACTGATTGCTGTTAGAGTCGTGTGTTGACACAAAATTCACTTAACTAATGGAAAATTGCATTGGACATTTACACTTGTTTTTTCACAACCCATCAACCAACAGAGCAGGCTAAAAGTAGAACACATTTATACCCGTTTACAATGTATTCCCATCTTCCACTGACATCTTTTAAATTTTGTTTGCTAAAAACTATATCGTTAAATNATTAGCCTGTTTCCGCATTGGCGAATCTGTTTTTTTGCTGAGTCTGAGTTTGACTGATTGCTGTTAGAGTCGTGTGTTGACACAAAATTCACTTAACTAATGGAAAATTGCATTGGACATTTACACTTGTTTTTTCACAACCCATCAACCAACAGAGCAGGCTAAAAGTAGAACACATTTATACCCGTTTACAATGTATTCCCATCTTCCACTGACATCTTTTAAATTTTGTTTGCTAAAAACTATATCGTTAAATCCGCCAGGCTGTTTACGACTATCTGGCACAACGATATCTGCAGCAAAGGTTTAGCAGACCCAGGTGTTACCAGCTGTTTACGAAATAACATTACCACGCTGGGTTTGTTTACAAGTGTCGAGGACGTCTGAGGCCAGTGTTGTTACGAATCCACTTCTTTCTAACACAACCCGCCACAGTGTTAACAGAATTCGTGGATTTCGGCGACGGCACGAGAAGTTTATGAAACAAACAGCGGTTTAAGTTTCTTTGTCTCAGCTGTTGTGTCAATAGATTATTAAACGGAGCTGTCTGGGCCTAACATAACACAATTCGCCGAACCCTTTCTCTTGATTAAATTAGGAAAAAAACAGTATTGTTGCATGTGACTTTTTGTAACACAGTTTTTGTGCTGGCCTGTTATAAACCCTTAACCTCAACCTAGATAAGTGGTTCCAAGCCGGGGAGGAATTCCAAGGAGGAATTTGATGAGGGGGGAATTTCCACATTGTAGTAAAGTTGTTTATGATAAGTGTAGTATTTCTGTTTAGGTATACGAGTGGTTCCAAGCGTTAACTTCTTCCAAGCGTTAACTTCTCGGGTAGTGGAGGAATGAAAGGTCCAAAATAAGCAAAGGGGGAAATGCATCAAAAAAGGTGGGGAACCACTGTCCTAGATCATTACAAAAACAATACGTGTCTGCTTCGGAAAGGGAACCCTAATTACTTACATAGGTGTTGCTATCATGGTCCAAAGTCAAACCCACGCAGAAGAGGCCTATCGAGCGGTGTATCAAATTTCCACAACATCCCGAGTACTTGTGATAGGAAAGCCACCGCCGAAGTGTCGCAGAGGAAAGCAGAATCTTCGTAGATGTGCTGACAACCCTGAGATGATAAACAGAAGAATGGTTAAACCTGGCCACAAAAAAACGAATCATGTTCTTTGTTAAAGGCAAAACTTATTGCAGGCTAGACGTGCAAATCTGCATTTTTGACATTGGTCAAGGAAGGATATGGAGATTCGAAAAAGGAACGTTGTGGATTAGATATTTATCGAATTCGGTGTTTGCCTTGTGTTTACAACCTACCAGGCAACGACCCTTGCCCGTATTGATGCTGATAGGCGCGAATACGCTACACCAACAAGCCAAAATTCAAATTCATCTGCCCCTTACTTCTCTGCAAATCATACACATCGCTTAAAATACTTCAGCGCTACGGTGGCCTTACGCACAACAATCGGAAACAAAAGAGGGTTCGGGGAGAAATGACACAACAAACAGGAAACCCAGTAAGCAACGCCCCCTGTAAGCACAAGGTCGTGACTCTTTATGGGTTTTAGGCAACGGGTCAATTGTAATTGGCGCAACATTATCTTTTGGCGCAGTTTACTTGGCCACCCATGATCTGCCTGGTTGACTGACTCAAGCAGCTTGGGTTTGGGGTCAAATCACGAGATTTGAGTACCGTGACAGATAAAGGTTGTTGTTTGCCACTGAACACCAGTTTTTACTTCTTTTGTTTTATTGTGAGTAGAATTTGCCAAACTGTTGGCAAATAAGAAAGTTTTTAATTTACACTGTAAAGATTTCTACACTTACAGCTACGTCATATCGCATTCTGACCTCAACCCGTACTTCGTGTGGTTAAATTCCCTGATAAAGGTAAATTTTCTGCGACCTAGCAAAGAGGTTAATTTCTATTTTGGCATGAAAAGAACAACAAAATTTTGAGGTTGTCGCTTTAACAACCACCTTTTTCTATGATCCACAAAGGTTTGAGCACATATACTCAGTCACCTGTGACGAATTCGTGCCTTACAGAAGACAAACAAATAATCAGCAATCAGAATATTTACTTTTGTTGTTTAAACCTGCACCGCTCGAATCAAAAAGCGGATCTGACCTATCAAATAGTCTGAAAATATTATCTGCCCGATTAAGCAAAGGATAGTGACCTTATAGTTTCGCACTAACACCTCCAAAAATTAAGCTCAATAAAAACGATTTACGCAACAATGCAATAAAGGTGTTCTGCGATTTTGTAGCTCATCAAGATTGAGAAAAAAACATACTTTTAATGTTTAATAAATCATTTTTTTCAAGTAACATATCTTTAAGTGACTAAAGTTTTCAGACAAAAATGGAAAAAGTTAATGCACCGTAACGTTAACCCGTAAAAAAGGTTAAACGCAAAATGAGTTCACATTATTCACGCATGTTTAGAAGCCCGCAAAAACGTACTATCCGCCTAAAACATGCAGCTTTTATATTTGAAACTAGGAATGACTCCTTTCGGGTCACTTGTGGCTAATCGTTTATTCAAAGGAAGTTTAAGTTAATATAATAAGTTCCCATCCTGTCATAAAACAAATTTAGTTGAGCATAACGCTTAAGACGGAACAAACGGGCGAGACAAAAAAACAGAATAAAACCAACGAAATATTCTGTAGAAACGTTTTTTGACAAAACAGAAAACGGTAAACGCTGCCCAAGCTGTCCCGCAGTTATAGGTAAAGCACGTTTGTCTTCAATTATGCACGTTTCCGCTGGTGGAAGCGTTGGAGACAGAACTTATGAGTTAAACGCTGAATGTCAACGCACATAATGGAAGGTTTTGTGCTGTGTTGCGTCGGATGGTGTGACGCATACGCAAGTGGGCAAATAAACAAGCGTCGCAACCTTGTAAGCCAAAAATGGGCAGTGTCCCACTTCCGTCACGGCTTAGGTGGCGTGTGTTGTTTGAAACCCNTGGTGTGACGCATACGCAAGTGGGCAAATAAACAAGCGTCGCAACCTTGTAAGCCAAAAATGGGCAGTGTCCCACTTCCGTCACGGCTTAGGTGGCGTGTGTTGTTCGAAACCCGAGAGGGATGGATAAGGTAAAACTGGGCGATTTTGTGAAAGTAACTTGGGGGGAAATTTTTGAAGTGTTTTGCCCTTGGCCGACGCAAGGCAGTCGTACCAGCGAGCGAATTGCTGTTTTGGTCTTTGGGTTCACGCAGGTGAAGTGACAGAACACGTTTTTACGCAAGTGCAGCACATGAAATGTCAAACACCGACAGTGCATTTATGATGTATCGTATACACCAATTAAAGACGCCAGTTATGGTTTTGACTTTTTAGAAAAGAGTAAATAAACAACGTATAAGGTTTTTCATCACTATTTCGTGCTCAAGCGAATTGTATCTGTACAAAACGATTGTCTTGCAACAATCAACATATTTTTATCATCGTTCACGACCCGCATGGCTAAAGAGGGTTTAGCATAGGATCCGACCCAGCCCGTTCAATTTTCTTGATGGAGCATCAACACGTAAAATGAGAGCAAGTTTTAAGTTGATTTACATTGCAACATCCCAACATACCCACCTTAAGTCCAGCGCAAAGGGAAATATAATTGGTTGTAAGAGTCAGCAATGCCTGTTTCACTGCCATATTTGGTGTGATGAGATTTTTATGTGTTTCTCATCAAATCGGAAATGTCAGTTGACAGTAAGTTAATGGTGTGAATTGACACGTTACTACAGGGACGCGAAATGTTCGCAAACACTGTGGGTCGTAGTTCCTCAACAAAGCCGCCCGGGCGCCTTTCATCGACAGGCAAACCACTTTTCCAGGAATTGAGCACACCAAAATGCGGCTTACAGATCGATTTACGCACAGTCACCGGGCCTCGGCGTCTTTTGCAGTTTCCAAACACGACATTTTGAGTTAACAAGTTCCATAGCGACGCCAAAGGTTTGCAAAACAAATTATTTTTACTTAA